>JABSSZ010001282.1:0-22060 GCA_013755755.1 Fusarium sp. NRRL 25184
GTATATAGTAAATTTGCTTTATTTGCTCCCGAGAGAGTACTTATTTCTTTACAGCTTTAGAAATATCCCTTCATGAAATCTTAAACCTCCTCCAAATTATGCCGCCGAATACGCCTTATCTGTATGCCTACCACGAAAGTGATGAGGTTCAGACAGATGCCAGGGCACGTCTCAGTGAGCGCTGGTGCAACGCAGTCAACCTTGTGCGGCTGAGTATCTCTAGCGCAGATATAACGGGTTATCTGGCCTATCCCAGCTATCGTAGTGTTTCGTTCTGGATTGAAAATGGTTCCGTGTTAGCCGCTGTGGCGAGGCTGACCAGCATCAGGCTTGCAGGGGTCTTGGAGGCAGCGTTCCTTATCTCCTCTTTGGGCTGTTCGACTGTTGCAAGCAACCAATATTCGCTGCATGGTCATTAAAATTGTTCGGGTGATTCAAATTCCCTTCTTGTTACACAGAGACATATTTCACGAGTCAAATAAGGTACCGTGAAGCAGCGCATTTGAACCCGTGGCCCTGCAAGCGACTACTGTCTTATGAGCCAGGCGATCGACATGTACTCAACAATCGTCGCGCCGGGACCAGACCCTCTTCCCGATAACCTTTCCTTAGAAGAGCTTCGTCAATATGCCAACTCATCAGAGGAATCGCCCGAAACTCAAAGACTCGCAGCTGCCCGATTAAAGGACAAGCTTGATTGTCTTAAGGCTGCCGATGACTGGCTTCTTCAGCATTGCTACGTCAAAGAGAAGCTCGAAATAGAGCGACTGTCAGGCGAAAGACTACCTCTTGAACAATGCTACATCAATCTCATGATTATACCTCACGCCAGGAACCAGACTTCTCGACTCTCAAATCTCACACCCAGCAACAAAATCGCAAATTTGTCTTTGTTTCGGAGGTTAAATGTCCAGGGCCCTGACGGCGGCGTCAAAGTCAGATTCCACGACATTATCAACGTCGCCCGGTCTCACGGCGCGGCGTCAAAACACTCGACACGAATCCTCATTCGTGGCCAAGCTGGTGTAGGAAAGACGACATTCTGCAAGAAGGCTGTTCACGATTTTGTGCAGAATAAAGTCTGGAAGCAACACTTTGATCGCATTCTTTGGGTTCAACTGCGGAATTTGCTGTCGCGCAATGGAAGATGCAACCTCAAGGAACTCTTTTGTGATGAATTCTTCTCGCAGCATCCAAAGTGCAGCGACCTCGCTGGAGCACTGCGAGATGCGTGCACTGACTCAGCCGGTGGTAAAACGTTATTTCTGCTCGATGGTCTGGATGAGGTCTGGCATTTGCTACAGCCGGGCGATGATCTCGCACGATTTGTCATATGCCTCCTCAACCAACCCAATGTGCTGGCACTATCGCGTCCCTCTGTTCCAATCCGATCGGGCATCCAGCCGTTTGACCTGGAACTCGAAATGATCGGATTCGGAACAGATCAGGTTTACGAATACGTCAAGCACATGGAACCCGATAGACATAAAGAAATTCAGACATTCCTCTCGTCTCGCCCGCTCATCGAAGACCTCGTCCGTATTCCCATTCAGCTCGATGCCCTTTGCTATGGTTGGGACCAAGTTCACAACCAGGGTCCTGAAACTATGACGGACCTCTATCGGTCAATCGAAAAAGGTCTATGGAGGAAGGATATCGTTCGTCTGGGAAAGTCAAAGACTGTGTCAGCCGTGACCAAGGATAACAAAGAATTTGACACTGAGGCTGAAGGACTGATCGAAAACGAAACAAGATTGGTTGAACAACTTGCATTCACTGGATTGTGTAATAACATTGTCGAGTTCCAAGACAAACACGTCAATATTATTTGCCGATACATCAGCACACACTCCACCTTCGTCGATAAGACCTTACCGAAGCTTTCCTTTCTACGGACATCAGACTCATCAGTTGGAAAACCGAGTCGTACCTATCACTTTCTGCATCTAACTCTACAAGAATACTTCGCCGCCCGGTACTTTGTACGCATTTGGCTGCAGAACAACAAGGCGGATCTTGTCTGCATCAACTTCGACCAGAATACGAAATTACATGCAAGCACCTCTTCTCATACAACCATGAAACCAAAGGACTTCTTTGCTCAAAACAAATACTCAACTCGCTACAACATCATGTGGCGTTTTGCTACAGGGCTATTGCATTCAGGCAGAAACGGCTCCGATGAACTGGCGCTGCACTTTCTCCAGGCCATCGACACTAAGCCACTCGATCTAATAGGCGTGGCCCATCAGAGACTGACAATGCACTGTCTCGCGGAATTGCGCTCTTCAATATCATCTGAAAGACTCAAAACTCATAGAAGCCGACTTGAGGATCATTTGGTGAGATGGGTTACTTTCCAAGCTCAATGCAGGAAGCTCAACGAGGGTACATTAGCCGACGAACCCGAGTTTCCCGATAAGGCACTTTTGATGGTGTTGCAGAATGAGGATCCCGTCACCTTCAGAGCCGCGTTGATGGCGTACAAAAAGAGGATGCGCTCAGGTTCTCGGGTCCCGCTCGAATTCGTGCATGTCTTGATATGTCGGCTCAAAAATGCTGGTTCTGAGAAGACACAAAAGTATCGCGGAAATATACTTGAGAATAATGTCTCTATGATAATAAAATCTCTTGGTCCGCCAGAATACTGGACAGAAAGTGTAAAAGATGCGCTAAGTCTGAGTCTTGAAAATCGGAACCCCTGGGTAGCATCTGGTATTTCTTCTGCTCTGAGCGACTATCCAGAGACTATAGCGACTTACATCGAAGCTATCTCTACAGCTCTGGACTCTAATGATGCTGGTCTAAGATGGCGGACCATGGTAAGGTTGAGCGGACAGAAGAACCTTCCTCAATCGACTCTTGACCGCATGGCAAAGTTTCTTTGCAGACCAGACGAGACACGTCTCGCAAGAGAAAGAGTGCTTGACATCTTGACAGCTGAGTCTTACTGGGCCAAATATCTGACTCTGAAGGCAAAAGAGAATGGGGGTAGTGAGAAACTAGCGGATGACTCAGTGGATCTTGTGCAGACTGGCCTGAAGCTCATCGAATACGAAGACCCAGAAAAGGCGGCTATTGCAATCTTGGCACTTGGATACCGAGACCAGCAACTACCGAGAAAGGCTGTAAAAAAGATCTTGACGAACCTTTTGCGAAATGATGCAATTATCAGCCTGGCTTCTTTGGATGCATTAGCTCGTCAGAAAAATCTTGAGATTGAAGATCTAAGAGCCATTTCTGATCGTCTGGATAATCCAGACCGTGCGGTCCAGCTTGCTGCCGTCAAAGTCCTTGAGGGGCGAAGTGAGCTGTCTCGCATGGATGATACGCTATGCTCCCTTGTCAAATTTCTGAGGGTTGGGTCTTTGGACCTCGACTCGGAATTACGACTGATAGCGGAAAGAATCTTGCGATGCCAGGAGTTCCTACCCGTGAGAGTGATGGAACTTATGATCTGCTGTTTCAACGATGAGACCCATACACCAAAAGGGTGTCAAAAGCCTTTATTTATCCCTGGAGGGTTCTCAGATGCTATGCCGCCTTTCCCAGAAGCGGCACTCGATAAAGTCGTTTTGTATCTTCGATGTGAATATTGGAAGATCCGGCGGGGGGCGCTGTTGTTGTTCGACGGTCAATTAAAACTTTCTGAGGCCGTGTTAAGAGCAATTATTGAGTGTCTGGTGGACGATCACGAGCCCATACGTCGGCAAGCGATGAAAACCTTGGAGAGTCATCGATCGGATTTAAATGAACGACTTTACTCGGCTATAGACTGCCATCTGGATGTCGAAGATATAGCCAAGAGAGACCTGGTGTTCCAAACCGTTTACAGAACAGCCGGTTGTGCGGAAGCTGTGCTGCGAGCCATTAAAAAGGCTCTACATGATAAAGATAGTCTCATACGACTCAATGCTCTTACATATTGGATCCAGCACCCAGAAATTCCCGACAGCCTTCATGAGGCGGTGGCAGCCTGCTGTGAGGCCCTAACACAGAAACACCCCAAAGGACGGCATGGCATGATTAAGATGCTTGCTCGTGAGACCAAGAGATTCCTCCCTGACACAAGAACCCTTTATGCTCTTGCGGAATTTCTTGATGATGACGACGTGAATATCCGGCGAGATACAGTCAGTTATCTTTCACGGCATCCAAACGTACCTCCCAGAATAACCGCCCGGATAGCCACCAAGATTTCAGCATTTCCAGAAGATATTTTCCAGTACACATCATCAATGTCCATTCTTCTACAAAATAGCGATGCTTATGGAGCGACGTTGGCTAGAGCCAAAGTGGATGAACAGCTTACATTTCTTCTCGAGAGGTCTGATACGATGCATATTGCGTGGTATATGAGGAATGGGCAGAGTATGATTGAGACGGGTAGTGGTGTGATGTATAAAGAGTTGGAAAACCCGAGGGCTTTTGCGAATGCGGTTGATAAAGCGAGGAAGAAGGCGGAGATGCCTGATGTTGTGGCGAGGGTGCCATCCATGGCAGTGGATGGGATTTGAGTGGTGACTTTGATCAAAGGGAGAGCATCCGCAAACTGAACTGATCAAAGAGTCCCCTAAGCATTGGTTGACCTGCCTCGACTTTTCTCGCGCTTGCGGTCGAGATCCTAAGATTTCGTCCCATACCCAGAGGGTCTACAAGGGTCTCATGGGTCATTCTGAGATTAGCGAGGTGTTTTAGTGATGGATCCGGGTACTGGACTGATTATGGATACTATATAGATTTCGGTTCTTGTTTGTTTATTTACCCAACATATGTGTTTGATATTAGACCATTTTTCTTCATTCATTCTTTCTTCCTTTTACCTACCGATTTCTCTTGTCCTCGCTATTGTAGGTCTAATTTTGGAGTCTCAGTGCTTAGCCCCCAGGATCTTGGTGCTGCGCCCATGCACTCAGCCCTGTCAAGCCTTGCAGAATATCCACAACTCTTACTGGCTGTTTGACGACACTTCAGCATGGGTGTATGCTGACATTCTGGTTCCCTCCGTTCAACAGCAACTTTAATAACTCGAGCTCACTTATGAAAACTTATGGGATAATTTCAAACTCAAATCATTCTCACCCAAAATGACATCCAATACGAAAACATGTTTTGTTGAGCGCAAGGACGCCATTCAGGTCCACGACCACTGTCCTGAGCGGCCCTACGTTGAGTTGGAAGTGCCGCAAGATTCAAAGAGAGTTACTGCAGTTACTTTTGGTGGCATATCTCGCGATCAAGGTCAGTGAACAGATTTCTACCTTCCTCAGAGGTAACTAACACGTCCAACAGGTTGGGCAGACAGATCAGAGGCAGTATCATTTACCTGGTGGGACGCCTCAGTAAAGCGCCCAGAAGGACGTGGAGATCTGCGAACAATCACTGTCCTTAATAATCGCCTGGCAAACGATGAGCCCCAGAACTGGTCTGATCGATGGACTGTTTTTCATGGGCCAAGACGACGACTCTGGATTGAAGCCCTGCGACCAGGCGATGTCATTCAGTTGATTCCTCGAGCTATGTATATGGCTTGGGTGAACATCATCGACGAGGGAAGCATCAAGATTGAATACGAACCTAAGGAGTTGGAAGAAGAGCTTCAAGCGATGCAACTTACCTCAAATGCTTCGCACTATGCAGGGGGGTTGAATGTCGAGAGGCAGGATATTCGACTACTTCACGTTGAGCCAGGGACTTTTGACGACCCGATCAGATATTCTTTTCGACTGGCAAGCCTCAAGGATGTCGAGTCAAAAGGAATCGACTTCCACGCCTTGTCGTATTGCTGGGGAGATCCCACCGAGCGGGAGGATATTTTCTTATCGAAAGACGGTGACTTTACCAACGGAAAAGACGGAATGTCCTTTAGTATTGGAAAGTCTGCTGCTCAAGCTCTCCGCCGCTTGAGACTAGCGAGAGAAACCTTGGTTATTTGGATTGACGCCGTGTGCATCAACCAGGATGACCTTGAAGAAAGAGCCCAGCAGGTCACGCTGATGAGTCAGATTTACTCTTTGGCTTCCGTCGTCCATATCTGGCTCGGTGAGGATAATCACGGCGTCGAGGCTTGCTTAAAGCTTATTCGCGATATTTGCAACTCGAACTCCGGGCTATGCCAAGGCGGCGAGCAATGTTCTTGTGCCGGAACAGCACATTCAACACCACTTGAAGAGATCAGGGCTTACGAGAAGGGCAAAAAGGATGAGGGCAAGGCCATATCATTCAAGAGGATGTTGGAAGTTTTCGACATTCACTTAAAAACGTGGACAAGGGAGATTATAGACCTTGCTGGCTGGTATGGAAACACGCAACTATCGTTCCTCATGAGCACACTTTACGAAAACCCATGGTTTACTCGAGTATGGGTTATCCAGGAAGCTCTATCAGCAAAACAACCATTCATCCACTGTTCGGGAGAGCAAGTCCCCTGGGAAGAAGTAGTACAAGTCAGCAATTGGCTTGAGAATCCTGGTTACTCCAGCCAAAACCCCCATATTGTCTCGCAGCAGATTTCCATGGCGGCCATTTGGAAGACTCTGAAACCGAAGGGAAAGACTACAGAGGTTCCGACAACTCCAATCGAAGCGCAAGATACGAGTGAGCTATCGAGTATTTTAGAAGTCTTTCTTTCGGGTCTGGATCTCAAGGCGACTGATCCTCGAGATAAACTGTTTGCTTTACTGACCTTTGCGAATGAGACGCACGATACTACCAAGTTGGATGACCTGATCCGGCCCAACTACGACAAGTCCAAGGAGAGGGTATTCGCTGACTTTACGCGCTGGTGGATTCGTGAGCACAACTCTGTGGCTATTCTATCATCTATCCATTGCCAACCATCACGCACTTGGGTCAAGATTCTGGGGCCCGAAGTCCAAGATCCAGTGACAAACAGACCAAGCTGGTCTGTCGACAGCAAAGGAAGCTCAAGACTAACTCAAGCCAATTTGAATGCTCGATTTAAGTTCAAAGCAGCAGGCGATACGAAGCCAGACCTTGAACTCCTCAAGGCGGACGATCCCCTTGTTCTTCGACTTTCAGGCCTCCGTATTACAGAGATCAAGAGCATCAGCCACGCACCTATTGAGTACATGTATCCTTACCAAAAGCCCACCGAAGAGCAAAGCGAATTGTCCCAAGTCTTTGATAAGATCTTCGATCCCTGTGCTCTATCACCGTTCTGGTCAAGAAACCAAAGTGCAGATGGCTTCAAAACAGAAAGCAACGAGACATGCAATATGAAATACCTCGATCATATGCGCTCCCACTGGAACTATCGTGCACGAGAACCACTCGACGTATTGAAGCCAAGCGCCGGCAAAGAGATGGAGTACTACAAGACGAATAAGCTTCCTACATGCATGGAACCTTGTTTCTTTGTTACGACTTCGGGGTTGTTTGGATTATGTCCTTGGCGGTCAAAGGAGGGAGATGTGATCGTGTTGCTTGATGGAGGTAATGTGCCGTATTTACTGAGGCCTGTTGGGGAGCAGAAGTTTGAGTTGGTTGGGGAGTGCTTTGTTCAGGGGATTATGCATGGGGAGATATTGGAGCGGTTGGCGAAGCTTGGGGATGGACTTGGGAAGAGGCAGGTTTTCAGTATCGTTTGAGGAGTTCTTTATTGTAGCAAGCCGATTATACACTGTATTTCTCCAGATGACTTTGTCATCCTGACCATACTGTCTATTTATAGGAGATTTTAATAGGATGACTATTAGAAAAAGAATTTTGAACGCTATAGAGTCACTATACAAAATAAATTCTGCTACCACAAAGAATTCCACCCCCCTCATGATCTCAAGTACCTATATCCATAATATCCAAGAATACCCGTCCCAGACACAGCAGTCGTCAAGATAAAGACTAAACTCGTCACAATACCCTGCTCAAAGAAGCCAAGCTTCGTTCCCTTGAGCTTACGCTTCATCTCAGGCAGTCTCTTCGTAGCCTCTTGATCCAGCGCACTTAGCTCTCTGGTTGAAGTTGTGCTGACAATCTTGTCGAGCTTGCTGTCAGTGGTGGACTTGGTGAGATACTTGGGTTTTAGGCGGGAGAAGAGATCTTGATGGTAGATGTTATTGGTTCCGGACTGGGGAGGGATGCCGGATGGTGCGGTGGGGGAGTCTGAACTGTTAGTACTGTTTCTGAGAGAATTGGATTAGGTAACTTACAGAGGAGCTTGGTGGGAATGTGGTTGACGAAGCTGACGGCGGTGTCCACGAATTGGCAAAGATACTTGGCCATGGCGGGATTGGTGAAGACATAGGCAGCGGCCAGAGATCCAATACTAGAAAGGTTAGTCATCCGTAGCACAAAGAAGGATATTATACATACTCTCTCGAAGTATCAATAGCATCATCCATACTAGTAACAGCATGAACAATAAGCGTCGTCTCATCAACCTTTTGCTGAAGCAAACTCGATTGTCTGCTCTCAACATCAAGAATCACACCATTCGACCCAGAAAGCACAACATGCACAGAATCATCCTTCTCAACCTCTTTCGACAGCGCTGATTTGGGAGCCTTTGACTTGTTCGGCGAATTGGCCAAGAACTCAGTGCTCTGCTGCACAAGAGCCCGTAGCAAATCCTTCTTGACCCATTCGTTGACGAGAACGACGTCAGGGGCGTAGGGGGCTTTGCCTTGGAGGCTGAAGCGTGCAGATACGAGAGCTTTGGCGGCGGCTTGGATATCTGCGTCGCGCTCCACAAATGCCACAACTGGTGCTTCGGGGTCTGAGACAAGATGGTCTTTCAGAATTGGGCCGTCTGACCCGTTTTGTGGGACGCGAATGTGAGGAAGGCTGAGATCTTCTGCTGTGACTTGTTGGTTTGAGACTGTGAAGATATCTCTATCCAAAGACTTGGCGATCAGATCTAGCACAATCTTTGGGGTCTCACGTAGTGAGTTTTGGGCCTGTTATCATTAGTATTCATATTCTTTCGAAATATTCATAAGAATCTTACCTGCACAATAATACAGTTTCCAGCTGCAAGAGCCGGCGCCAACGCTGCAATCAATCCATAAAAGAATGCATGATACGCCGGCTCAATAACAACAATGCCAATCGGTTCCCGACTAGTAGTATCATCATTCCCCTTCGTAACAGTATACTCATCATCAATCGCCTTCACCGGATCAAGCGACTCATGCGCCTCAGCAATAGCCTGCAAAGCAAGCCAATACTCAACCTTTACCTCAGCAGGTTGATGCTTTGTGTCTTTTGCGATAGCATCTTGAATCTGGGAAGCTTTATCGGCCAATGCAGTATGAAGATTCCGTAGTTGGTCTTTTCGGTAGAACGGGTTGTGAAGACGCCCGTCAATGGCTGCTGATCTAATCGCTGCGAATGATTTCGACATTGTGATGATGATGGTGGTGATAGGGCACTAAGCTGATGTTGGAAATTGGAGATACCAAGTAATATGGTCAGATACTTGACCCCTATTTTGTGATGCTAAGAGCTCAAGAGTTAGAGGGATCAGTTGGGGTTGACTCCGGGGACCCCGGATTCTTCATCGGTTCGGGTGAGGAGGTCTCGGCGTCGTATTCCTCCACATCCCGAGTGGAGGTTTCATCAAACGATAATGCCCCGAGGCACCCGGTAGAGTTTGAACGGCAAATGAGATCAAGGCAAAAAATGCAACCTCAGTAAATTTACCAACACGTCTATCAATCAATTTCTGCCCCAGAATCTCATCTCAAACTTGACATCAACATCTTTCACCATGTCGACCACTACGCTAACTCACACGCAAAACGGCGACTTTCATAGCTCCATCCTTCGCGATTACGAGCTTCACCACTCCCAAGCTCGCGAGGAATCGCCTGATTGTCGAACATCGCCTGTGACTTCTGCAGAGCACCCGGAATTTGATCTACCGCATCGTCGCGTGCCTGGGTACAGGCCGCTTAATCGGGACCCAGCGCATGTCAATAGTGTTCGCATCTACACGAGCACGGCTGAGAGGTTCTTTATCACTGCTATGTTTCGGGGTCTGAGCGTTAATGCTGTAAGTGCAATTTATTGATAGATTTTATGAGTATGAACTGACTTGAGAAGGGCGCCGCTCAGTGTTGGAGGGCTTCAATTGGAAGGTTTACGGACAAGTTTTGGAAGTATCAGGTTGGAGGAGAGTTTTAGAACGGCAGTTGAATTGTTTGAGGGTCGGAGTTTATTATTGAAATTCTTTGTTATTTAACCATATATCAAACCATGCAAATTGCTTCATTCTCTTGTCCGGTTTCTGCTTTTGACTTGCATTTTCTTCCATATGAGACAACTCAAGCGGCCACTATACCAAAGAGCCTATGTGATCTGTATGCGGCTACACCGATGACTCCATGTTCAAGACATATCAAACGACGTCCTACTTCAAGGGCACTACAAGAATACGAAACGCACTCGCTCCTCGAGCTATTTACTCTAGCCACGTCATCTTTGACATGGAGAACATGTCGGACATTTACATACAAGACACATCGTGGTTCTATTCGGGTTCAATTAGACAGGAAAATCAAATATATCTACTCTGAAGCCTTGACACCCTCCATATCTCCATAATCCTCACCCAACTCCTTACCTCCAACATCAGGCTTTGTCGCCGGCAAAAGCACATACAACATCCTCGCCCACTCCGTCTCACTAGTATTCCTCCACGCATGCATAGTCGCCCTCTGCACACAAACATCCCCCCTCTTCAAAACCTTCTTATCCCCCGAATCCAAAATCAACTCCACCTCACCCTCAAGCACAACACCGTAGTCAAGACTCACAGTGCGATGCATAGGAGAAGTGTGACCGGGGCACATATCGACGTAGCGGAGAACAGTGCCCGTTGAGATACTGAGCCCTGGTTGGCTGTTCAGGAAGCCTTGGTAAGCTTCTACGTCGGCGTTGTTGGTGATATTGGCGGGAAATTCTTTTGTGGCGTAGCCCAATGCGAAGTGTGCCTCGCCGTCGGGGAGGGCGTAGAAGGGTGCATCTGAGTTGATCGATGTGTCGATAATTGCTTTGCCTTCATCATTGTGAGTTGTGATGATGCGTTGAGTTTGTCTGAGTTTGCCGTTGAGAGCCATTGTGAAGATTTGTAGTTGACAAACTTAAAATATACTGATGATGAAACGTGATTGGTTCTATAATTTGTTTACTGAAATAACCTACGAAAGTGTTGTATTCTTTTCCTCCTCATATCTTTTATGTTCAGTGCCGGATATAGTGTCCCATTCCACTTAATTACCCGGGACCATTCCCCTCAATTTACTCATCGGGATGTGGAGGACCCTAGACCAACCGATGCCGATCGTCCACTTAATCGTTCGCGGGGCTCGGAATTAAGTCCTCGGAAAGGATAGATCAATGATTGATAATACGTGACTAGCATTGAATTGAGCTGAATTTTGTGATATCTAATGTGTTATACTTTGAAAATATCGTGGTCAGACACTCATCGTTTGACAAAGCCATGGCAGCCGCAGACTTCGCTCACCACTTCACCGAGAAGAACATTCCTTTCGGAATAGCTTCCTCTCAATCTCACAAGACTCCCCAAGCTGTTACTAGACTCGGAAACATTGTGATATTCCTGAATGATGTCGTGGAAGAGTTATTCAACGATGTTGTTGGCCTCCCTCAAGGTGTGCTTAATGAGCAGACACTGAACTCTTTTGCTGCTCTTCCCAAGACTGTGCATCAACATGTACGGAAGCGAATCCAACAAACCTATCAACAGAATGGCCTCGATGGTTTCCCTTCAAGTAGCAAAGAAGACATCAATGCTGTGACGATGCATTTGCCTGTAGAAATCAAAGACTTTGCAGGTATGAATAACACCTCACCCCTTCTGAATCAAAGCTAATTTTCAAAAAGACTTCTCCTGCTCTCTTGACCACGTCATAAACGCAGGACGTATAGTGGTCAACAACGGAACGCCACCACCCGGCTTCTTCAAGTTCCCGGTTGGCTACCAAGGTCGAACAGGCTCTATCGTCGTTTCAGGAACGGACATTGAGCGTCCTTATGGACAGTTCAAGAACCCTGCTGCAACAGAAACCGATGATCCTATCATCTATGCACCGTCTCAGAAGGTTGATTATGAAGTTGAGCTTGCAGCTGTTATCGGCAGGCCGTTGGCTATGAAGCAGAGGCTTCATGCCAAGGATGCTGAGGAGCATATCTTTGGTTTTGTGATTCTTAATGATTGGAGTGGTAAGTATTTGAATAGTCTACCGGTTGGAACAGAGACTAACATATTTAGCCCGTGATATTCAAGGTTTTGAAATGTTTCCTCTTGGCCCTTTCAACGGCAAGAGTCTAGGAACTTCCATCTCTCCCTGGATCATCACCCTCGATGCTCTTGATCCATTCAGAACCAAATCGCAAGAGCAGAAGGCTATATCAGCCTCATACCTCCAGCATCCTAACCCCTCAACATTCTCTATCACCTTGAAAGTTGAAGTCTTGGCAAACAACACCTCCACAACACTTGGTGTTTGTCCAGTCGACTCTCTATACTGGACTCCTCAGCAAATGGTTGCGCACTCTGTTAGTTCAGGAAGTGCGCTTAGGACCGGTGATGTTCTGGCCACGGGCACTGTCTCTGGTTCTGATGAGATAAGCAGAGGTTGTATGCTTGAGTCTACAGAGGGTGGTACTAAACCTGTGACTTTGAGCGATGGGTCGAAGAGAGGATTTCTTGAGGATGGTGATGTTGTGAGGATAACGGGATTCGTTAGTGGAGATGAGTCGGGTGTTGGATTTGGTGAATGCATTGGCCAGCTCACTCCTGCTAGACCTTATTAAGGATTTATTTATGCCTTAGATTTAGTAAGAATAAAGAATCTTATGTACGCAAAGTATCTCTGTATCTATCCAAATTTCAAGAACACAAGGATAAAAGAAATCTATCCCTTTTCTCTCACTATGTTCACTAACAGGTTGTTAAGGTGATATCTCTCTCTTTTTGACGTAGTGTCTGACTCCATGCTACTTGTACCAACCTCAAATATCCCTATGGAAATCACCCGATGGTAGCACCGCCAACAGAGATAGTTATAACACCAGATACAACAAAATAGACAGCAAGACACCTCAGTATACAGTTGCAGGGCTTGTTAATACGAAATGCTAACAAAATATGCGTACAAAGCTTAAACTGGCTACTCAACCCTTCGAGCATGAGAAATATCATCCACGCCCCTTCCATACTCAACCTTACTCTTAACAACACCATAAAAAGGAATCTGTGAGAACCCAGTGGCGATATGGTTCAGCGTAGGCAGCGTATCCCACGTACCAGGTGTAAGATCCAAATCACCACCACTTCCAACCAATGTCTTCTCAACTTGTCGCTTCGTCGTCTCCAACCCATCCTCGATAAATACAGGATACGCAGCATCAGCAACACCAGGCTGGCCGACTGCAGGCACATATCGGTACAACAACAGTCCTTGCTCCTCTGGCAGGGGAGGGGCACCAGGAGGACCAACAGTAGGGGGATGGCCGTTTGTGCCGTTGATACCATTTGTATGTCCGTTAGTAGCCTCGCCTAGACCCTTGAGTGTGATGTCGACAAACTCGGCTCCTCGCCAACTGCAGCGAATGCTTGTGTTGGCTCCCTTCTCCACAACATCGATGTCGCAGAAGAGCTTAGGCATACCCAACTCCTCACGACCCGTGACGATGGGATCAGCCAGGTTCTCTAGAAGAACGGCTAGGAACGATCCATAGATCTTGCTACCGTCCTTCTTCTCGTACTGAACGCCGTGAATCCAAAGACCAAAGAACTTGTAACCGCCACCACCGAGCCACTTCATACCCTTCAACTCAGTGCACGAGTATGTAGCTTCAGCGACAGTGCCGGGCTTGTAGAAGCTGAATCGGTCTGTGGGGAACAGTGTCTTCAAGTATGTTGCCGAAGACTTGAAACGGACCGACCAAGTAGTGAACGACGAGTCATTGCCGTTATATCGCTGTCCGTGGAAATCTTGTCGAGGACTGGGCATGGGGCCAAAAGATACAGGTGACTTCCAGTGCAGGTTCTTTTTCTGAGACCAAAGATGGTCTTGGAGAGCCTTCTTGGTGTTGTGCCACTCATCGTGACCGAAGTTATAGTTAAGGAATTTGAAGACTGGGTAATTGTCAGTTTGTATTACGTAGCAGGGGTTTACATGACTTACTGTTGAACTTGGCGCGAGTATTCTCATCAAGGTCCTCGCCTGCTTGTCTGGTGAAAGTCTGCACCGTATGAGCTCTCTCGTCTCTGATCTTCTCGTACAGAGAAAGACGACTGGGAATATCATCGGCTGTTGTACCGTAAGGGAGCAGGGCCACCAGTGATGCCGCGTCTTCAATGGCAATACCGCCACCCTGTCCTTGATCTAGATAGGAGAGATAGTCAGTAATGCCGATGCTACTCACACGTGATGAACTTACGAGGTAAGAATGGGTGAGCCGCGTCTCCAAGCAATACAAGTCGATCTTTGTGCCATGTTGGAATACGGTCCATGTCTAGCAGAGTCCAAAGCTTCAAATCGCTGGCATCAACCAAGTTGAGAATAGCACGAACCCTTGGCTCAAAGTCCTTGTAAACCTCGAGAAGAAGCTCCTTGCTGCCGCCCTGTCCCCAGCCTATTCATGTCAGCTTTGCACTCGTAGTCCAGGTGCTTCCGAGACTTACCAGATCCCCTGTTTGCCCCAGAGGTGATACTACTTGGGTGAATGGCGACAAAGTTCATGACAGTGTTGTCGGAGCAAGGATACATGATAATTCTTCGATCATCACCCATCCACATTGTCATAGTGCCTGTGCGCTCGGCAAAAGGCCTGGTTGTTTCATCCTTGAGGTATTCCGAATGGGGAATCATGAATCTGAAAGCGCTCTTTCCGGAGCCATAAGGCTTGATATCTGTGCCAGTGACGATTGACCGCGTTATCGACTGCTCGCTATTAGCTTCAAGATTTATTAAATGAAAGGATTTGGGTTCTTACGCTAACGCCATCGGCTCCAAGAACCAAATCTCCAGACACTGTAGTGCCATCCTCAAACTTGACAGTCGCCGTTGAAGGATCGACATCGACTACTGGGCTAGAGGTCTTGAGAATAGCTGGTGTTCCGGGGCCTTCGCTGGAGGTTGCTTGGTTCTTGAGGTTCTCGTGTAGACTGACGCGATGCGCAAGAACCCATGGCTACGCCCGGTTAGCTATTGCTGCACGAGTAACACGGTGCAACGTACGTGCTCCCAAACTGAGAGTGGTCCTTTGAGGTGGTTGTTAAACTTTAGGTGTCCATCACTTGTATACTCAGTGACCTGCTAAACTTTAGTCTGTAGTTCAGATCCTTGTTTGATTGTACGACTTACACCTTCAACGCGATTCGCACCAAAATTCTCGGGATAAACACCAAATCGCTTCAGAATTCCATGACAGTTGGGAGCCACGTGAATAGCAGCACCGACTTCTCTTGCCAGTTGTGATCTCTCGAATAGCTAAGATACAGAGTATGAGTCAAAGTGGGTATCGTCAAGATAGAGTTCACATACTGTTACTTTATGCCCTTGTTGGCGGAGACCAAGCGCAGCGGTTAAACCACCAATGCCTTGTAATGTCAGCCAATGTTCAACAAAACATACTTGTCATTGCTAAATTACCTGCTCCAACAATGAGAATGTTTAAAGGTCTTGTTTCTGTGTCTTGAGTCATGATTGCAAGTGAATAATCCGATACAACAACTCAACAAGAACGTGCTCGGCAGATGTATATGACTCGCCGATGCAACTCTTTCGTGCAGCTCTGAACCTAATAAACCCCAGACTCTGCAGTACAGAAACGTCTCATGATCCATTATCCCCAGATTTACCCGTTTTCCCGTCTCATCTCCTCCAAGTCCCCGATCTTAGTTGCATCTGAGGGTTGCGTGTTCGGGACTCGGCCCCACGTAACCGAACGTCCCCCGCGTCGGAACCCTCCACCTAAAAGGTTGGGGTTCCAACCGAAGGAACAATTCGGCGATGAACAGAAATATGGTGCAATTGAGGGGGAGTTATCCACTGAGATGAAGTGAAATAGAGCCTGTCATACGATATTTTACAAGGGCTTTTTTTTATCTTGGTCTTAGCATAACTCAATTCGCCTTCACTATACCAATCATTACAATGCCGAACCCTATCAAGGAGGATATCCATACTGTAGATGAGGAATCATTTCCTTACATCTTTGAACAGAATGCTACTGTTCCTCTCAAGGCGGGTGATGGTCTAGTGAGACTCAATGTCTATCGACCTAAGGGTGTTGACAAGGTGCCTGTTCTCGTCACATATGGCCCCTATGGAAAGGACATTTCGTATCAAGAGTGAGTCTCTATCCTCCTACACATAATGTTTATTAACATTATTACAGCTTCCATCCCAAATCCTTCAGTGAGGTGAATCCTCAGCACAAGTCCGAGCACTCAGCATGGGAAACCCCAGACCCTGCCTTCTGGACCAAGCACGGCTATGCCATTGTTCGTGCTGATGAGCGAGGCCTCGGCCAATCAACCGGCAAGCTTGATACCATGTCAAGAGGCACCAGCGAAGCTTTCTTCGATGTCGTTGAGTGGGCCGCTGAGCAGCCTTGGTCATCTGGCAAAGTCGGTCTTCTCGGTATTAGCTACTACGCCGGAAGTCAATGGCGAGTTGCTGCCCGCAAACCAAAGGGTTTAAGTGCCATTATTCCCTGGGAAGGCATGTCAGATTATTACCGTGATCGATGCAGGCATGGCGGAATTCTGTCAAATTCTTTTATCAAGTTTTGGTGGAATCGTCAGGTCATTACGAATCAGTACGGTCGACCTGGTCGAAAGGCTAGGAACTGGGGTCCTGATACTATCGAGGGTGATCTATCTGAAGAAGAACTCGCGGCCAACAGACAAGATCAGAATATTGATAATCAAGTGAATCGCTTCCGAGATGAAGCCTACTACGCTTCCAAGGAGTACGACATGGGCGATATCGAAGTCCCTCTCCTGTCAGTAGGCAATTGGGGCGGTATTCTTCTCCATCTCCGCGGCAACATCGAGGGATACATCCACGCTGGTTCGAAATTCAAGTATCTCCGCCTCATCACAGGCCGCCACGATCTCCCTTTCTACTACGAGGAGGAGGTCGAAATTCAAAGAAGTTTCCTCGATGCATTCCTCAAGGGCGAAGACCGCGTTGGTTGGTCCCAAGAAGGCAAAGTCGCGCCTGTTAGTCTCGTTCTCCGAAAGGGCAACGTTGGCTTCAACGACGCCGAGAAAGAGAAGGCTTATCCCCGAAGGGAAGAGAGCGAGTGGCCTATAGCCCGGACTCAGTATAAGAAGCTCTTCCTTACACCTGACCAAGGTCTTAGCTGGGATGAGCCCAAGACAGATCGTAAGAAGATCACCTACAAGGCCCTTGGAACGCTGGAAAAGCCCGAGGTAGTCCAGTTTTCAACTCCTGCATTTGAGGCTGAGACAGAGATCACGGGCCACGTTGTCGCTCATCTCAATGTCTCAGTCTCCCCTGATCCTTCCGGCCCTACACCCAGTGACATTGATCTGTTTGTCACACTCCGCCACTTCGACCCTTCAGGGGAGGAAGTGTTCTATACTGGCACAGCAGGTGATCCCGTGCCCCTAACCAAGGGATGGCTTCGCGTGTCGCTACGCAAGGTTGATCAAGAACACCCCAAGCACCGCGAGTGGCTTCCTCATAGAAACTACACCAGCAAGGATGTTCAGCCTGTGATACAGGGTGAAGTCTATGCTGTTGATGTTGAGATCTGGCCTACCAATGTTATCGTGGATAAGGGTGGCAAATTGGTGTTTGAGGTGTCGTCTGGGGATACTCAGGGGTCGGGTATTTTCTTGCACAACGACCCAGTGGACAGGTAAGCATAATATTTGACATTTTGGTGCTCATTGCTAATTGTTTTCTTAGATCGCCTGAGGTCTTCCAAGGTTCGAACCATATCCACTTTGGGCCTCGCCAACAAAACTATATTACTCTCCCCGTGATCCCCAACTAGGTAGTTTAGATAGCACATAGCCAGCATAATAGATTTATTGTTGTTGTCTTCAAATATATCATCTGTGACATCGCAAAATTCCAAATAAATCCTTCACAACACGACTCAGTATTACATATGCAGCATAGCTGCTCGTATACCACTATATAAACCTGGTATCCATCGAATATTAAGCTCGCCCGACACCGGCATACCTGCCATTGGCCACTACACAAAGGACTAAATGATATAGGCAGCCACCATTACAGCCGCCGCAGCGATTCCACCAACGCTGCCCTTCTTGTTGATACTAGCTCCTGACACGGGGACCGCAGTAGGGGTAGAAGAGGCGCCCGAGCCAGTAGGTGCAGCAGCTCCACTGCCTCCCTTGGTGTTTGATACAACCGTCAAAGGCTTCTCAGTGCATGATGTAGAAGGGAGGGCCGAACGGGTGACGATGTCAGGAGTCGTTACGGCCGAGGGGCATGAGCTGCAGGTAATTGTTGTAGATGCAGAGTCGGCGGCTTGGACTCCAGATAGAACTGCAAAGGCTGTTAGTAAGAGTATGTCTATCACTGATGAAGTGGAATATTTACCTGCAAGAGCAGCGATGATAGTAAACTTCATGGTTGCGTTTATGAATGAGTGAAGATCAAGGAGTAAGTGAATGTTGGGCTTAGACAATCTGACAATGAACGACTTGGCGGGGAATCCAAGTAAATAAAACACAAAAACGATTAATAAAAACAGGAATGCTTTTACACATCAACCGTTGTTAATTTAATGCCGGTTTCCCAGCGTCTTTGTTGGCAAATGACTATCAATTCCACGGACCAAACTCATTCCGAAGACTTTCGGCTGCTCGGAGAGATTACCAATTCCCCTGATCAACACCAATTTCCCCAAAGCTCAAACTAAGACACGTTATTGAATCCACGCGCAACATCTACACTACCAACAAACTATACTCTTAGACTAAGCAAACGGTGATCGTTGGTGACCGGATAGTGGATATTCCGAGCCATGTCTCACCACAGCCCAAACTATAACTCAATCCTCTCTAGCTCACGGAACCAAAGCCATCCGAGATCCAAGCGTCCCACAATTAGGAAACAACGCACGAATGATAGTCAATGCTAGTTTCGAACTATTTACTACGGGTTCAAGAGTTTCCGAGGAGAGTGCCTGGCGATCATCGAAACGTGCCCGATTCGGTAATCTGTTTGAAACTATTTGTGAACCATGACGTCTTGACTCGGCATGTTTTGTCTGAGATGGATGTTTCTTAGGGCTGAAATTTGCGCGATACGATACCTTTGGGCTCGGCTTTTGTTTAGTTTGGTTTGAGGGGGAGATTGCGTTGTCGGGAAGATCGGAGCGGAATGGTGAGAAGCCGAGTGGCGTTTCTGAGGATATTCAGGCTGTGTTGGTGAATTGGGATTGAGTGATCGGAGACAATATGTAATTTGGAGTCGAGACATCATGAGAGGGTTAGCGCGATGGGGACAGATGTTGAGTGCTGCGGTGTATGTATATCTAACATGCACTCCTGACTCCAGATAATCAATTGCACATAACATCAAGAGCTTAATCATCTCACACTTTCTTCCATTGAAGCACTCTCAATCTTTACTTGATTCTCTTTAGAAAAGCTTCCGTCTCTTTATTCACAATGCATTTCTCTGCTGCCCTTCCTCTATTGGCCGCTGGCCTAGCCTCCGCTGCTCCTGTCATTGAGAAGCGCGCATCTCAGATCAACGACGGAGTCATCCTCAACTACGCTCTTACTCTTGAGCATCTGGAGGATAACTTCTACCGTCAGGGTCTTTCCAACTTTACTGAGAAGGACTTTGCGGATGCTGGTTACGACTCTACCTTTTACAACAACATCAAGAAGGTCTCCTCTGATGAGACTGCTCATGTTGACTTCCTCACCAAGGGTCTCAAGGGTACGCTCGAGATATAATCCACAGAATGATTGATTGTACTGACGCTTATAGCTGCTGGTGTAACACCCGTCCAGGAGTGCACATACTCCTTCGGCGTCACTGATGTCAAGTCCTTCCTCGCAACCGCCTCCGTCCTCGAGGGTGTCGGTGTTTCGGCCTATCTCGGTGCCGCAGCCGATATCATGAGTAAGACGTACCTCACCGCCGCCGGATCCATCCTCACCGTCGAGGCCCGCCACTCATCCTACATCCGCGGTGCTCTCAAGCAAGTCCCCTTTGCCCAGCCCTTCGATGCTCCTCTGAGCTACAACGAGGTGTACTCCCTTGCCTCAGGCTTCATCACCGGTTGCCCCAAGGAGAACCCTACTCTCCCCGTCAAGGCTTTCCCTGCCTTGGCTGCTGCTGCTTCGGGTAGTGAGATCAAGACTGGTAGCACTGTCACTCTTCAGACACCTGGTTATACCCTCGAGGGCGCCAAGGGCCAGAGTGTCTATGCTGCTTTCATCGCCGTTACTGGTCCTACATTTGTTGAGGCCAAGGCTGTTGACGGAGGTTTCTCTGTTGAGATTCCCGAGGGCTTTGCTGGACAGACTTATGTTGTCCTCACTGGCTGCAAGGATGTTGTCTCTGATGACACCGTCGCTGCTGGACCTGCCATCATTGAGGTAAGTTGATACAGTTAAAAGCGAAGTAATCACAAGTAACTGACATGTATACAGATCTCCAGCTAAGTCTGCTAAGCTATCGGGGTACTCTTGAAGATTGATATGGTCTACGGAGGAATAATAATAGCTCGTGCTAGAAATGGCAATCTAATATGGACAATTCTACTTGTATATAATTAATTGCGTCGCTGATTAAACTTGAGTACACGTCTTGTCAAAACATTTAAATCAATCAGTCTCTTATTTATTGCACGCTGTATATCAAGAATCTTCTAACAATGTCGTGAACTAAATCTTCTTATGCTGTCGCTGTCGCAAGAGTCCTCGGCCATGATCCAAAAGTAAACTGACTGTTACACATATTCGTCAGCTCCCAATCCTCAGCCTTGAGCTCACCATAAACACCCTCATCCTCCTCATCACCAACGGCACCCGCCACAAACACCGCCGACATGAAGTGATCATCCGTAGCATGAGCGTCTCTGTAAAAAGGATGCTTCATTAATCTCGTCATGGCACGCCTCAATCTCGGTCCACTATTATTCTTAATGACATCCTCAACCGCCTGTCTAAACTCCAGGGCCCAAGCCTCGGGTGGCTTCTCTTGCGCAAAGTTATCCGAGTAGTATAAAATGGGCGCCCAGATATTCCGGTAGAGATTATGTACTGCACCGCCAGAGCCAATTATGAGATAATTTTCTTTTCGGAGGGGACGGAGAGTCTCGCCGACGCGCATGTGGTAGTGAGGATCGAAGCGCGCGTTCATCGAGATGAGTGTTGTTGGTGGGCATCCGTTGGGAAACATGCGGATGAGGATGAGATAAGTATCATGAATCCACTCGAAGTCGGTGTTTCCGGAGACGTTGAAGCCGGCGTCTTTGAGGAGGGAAATGCATCGTTCGCCGGTCTCGAGATCGGGGTTGAGTTCGTAATCGACGTATTTTGATGGGTGAACGTATGCGACGGGTGATTTGCCTGGTTTGGGGTTCATGGCGACTTGCATGCGATCGCCTTCAGCATCCCAATGAGCGCCCTATAATGTCATTAGTCAATTGATAATAAATGCAGTGGGTGAATGACATACCATCATAATGATACCCTTGATATTGTTGGCCAAGGCTTGATCACCAGCTGTCTTCCAGTAGTCGGCAGATTCGGACTCTTCCCCCAGCATCATGGTCGAGCCATGGGAGAAGAAGTGAACTGGTGATAGATTGGCTTTCATCATGTCAGTAAATTTAATTGTGTAGAACCGATCAAAAGAACATACCCATTCTGGGACAAGTGTGACTTATCTTTATATATATTTGTCAAGTTGCCATGAATTAACTGCCGAAATTACTAGTATAGGGTGATTAAATCTCTATCGGGATGTGGAGGAGCTCCCTAACCCCCCCCAATTTTCGTACCCCCCTCAAATCACGACCCTTCCAATAC
>JABSSZ010001284.1:0-57135 GCA_013755755.1 Fusarium sp. NRRL 25184
CTTGCTATTAATTGCAATAACTGCTATAAATATTATAATATATATTTATTTATAATCTTATTATGAATTTAACCTCTTAATTATAAGCTAAGTTTTAATATTAAGTAATATATAATTATAATATTATCTAAATAAAGATAACTACTTCTAAAGACTAATACTATAACTTTTATAATAAGAAGATATATTTATATAGCTAGGTAATATACTATGAAGATATAATATTATACTTAGTAGATGCATATTAGCACTACAACACTCTGGCGATAACTTTAGTAATAGTTTACAGACCAGGCCAATGCAAATAATAAGGGTGGCGGATACGAAGATGGCCAACATTGGAAGAGCATCGGCGTATTCAAAATATGAAACCAAGGATGGAATCAAGGTTCCGCACCGTGTCCAAGCCTGTTAGGCAAGTGTCAACACGAAGGCACCATAGTGGCCAAATTTAACCGGCGCCATATACCGGATACTGAATGGACCAGCGCTAAAAGGTAACGAGAAGTGCGAATGTGAAAATACAGGCAAGACTTTGACCGCAAAGCCACCCCTTGACAAATTCAGGTGGCGCAAAATTGTTAATATTGGCGTTATAGCGCTCAAAATTTCGAAAGGATTGAGGGAGAACTTGTGGCTGGCAGCGAGACACAACGGAGCAAGAACCGCCGCATAGAAGCAACCAAGGCCGTACAGAGGTTCGACCAATTGTTGGACGATATGTTCGTCCGCTTGTTTATGGTGGAAAGTTGCTTCTTCTCGACATGCTGACGAACTGAAGAAGGGTTTAGGTTGAAGGTCTCGCCACTTGTATGTGCTATCTTGTATGTAGTACTTGTACGAAACTATATTTCGTTACTACCAATTTATGCAATATTAATTTGTCGTGTCTTTCCATCAATTCCAAAGCAATCGGAAATTTCTCTGGGCCACTTGGAGTAAATAATGGAATGATCCTGATCCCGAGGCCCACGTTCAACCATCTCCACTTCGGATTCCCCTGTGACAATAGCTACTGGTGTGAGACTTGCGAGATATCGAAATATAGAAGTACACATCAATACACTCTTCAAATCGGATTTAGAAGCCCGAAATTGAAATCTCGAAGCTCCCACTGGCGTCGACCTTGTTTCAAACTTGCTGTAGACGCTTCGTTTAGTAGGCAAGTGATGATCAGTCAGATCAATCAACACATGACCATCCTGCTCTCTCGCGCATAATGACTCATCCAGGCAGTCCACATATGATTCGAGAAATCCAGGCTTGAGACCCCTTGATTCATTTAAAATACCTTGGAATGCAGGCAGTAGACACCTTGCAGCCCGTTCTGTTTCCCCACTACTCGCGACAGCTTGCACCTCCCCCTCTAGTCCATCACTTGAAGTCTGATTGTCTTTATCTTCATATGACTTCTGTTTCTCCAGCCACAGAAAAGCTTTCTTAAGCTGCGGAACATCCATCCAGATTTTAAACTTCAGTTCTAGGGAATGAAGTTCTTTAAATAAGGATGTTTGCAGATCGGCAAGGTGAAGTATTCTGTCGTTTGGCTTGCAGAGTGGCCAAGGTATAAGAAAGCTAAGGGCGGTTCCACAGGCCAGCAATCGCAATATATTGGAAACCGTATCAAAATCCCTCATTATAAGGTAGATGTAAGAGTTTTCTCTAATTTGCAAGAAAAAGAGATGGTCATCAGGCCTGACTTGATTTTCAAGGTCGCCATTAGATGCGAGAAGCAGCCTCATAGCTTCTTCTTCCCACTCGAATACGGTGAGCCCGCGTGATCTTGAGACTGCCTTTGGAGCAGAGCGGAATGTCAGTATGTGACCTAAGCTCAAAGATAGCATCCCAGTAGCGGCATCGACGGTAACCCCCTGAGCCCAAGCACGATAGAAGGGCTCCCTGTCTGTAGTCATTCTTTCACCTAGCCGCAGAGCCGGCGAGTGTACGACAGGATGAAAGCTCAAGCCATGTGACCCGCGAACCGCTTCTTTAACAGCTTCCATGGCGTCATATTCGGGGTACGGGAAAAGCCCCTCTGGTCCACTCGCCATCCAGTCCGGCACCCACGATGGAAACTGGTTCCAAGCACTCTTGCCGGATGCGTGAAGCAAGACTTCTGGGCGGTTCAGGTTCAGAAGAATGTGTGAGAACAGACCAACGAACATGTGTACACATGAAAGGTCGTAACTCGCTTTCAGAACTTGTGATGGATCATCTTGTTCAAATAACGCAAGCAAACCAAAAACCTTGTCTCGAACATCGCCGCAACGTGAGGTTCGGGTCTCTTGGAGGACTTCGTAAATATCCCTGCCTTGGATCCGTTTGCTAGCTAAATGTTGAATCCATGGAGCTCTGTTGATTTCGATTTCTTGAAGGTCAAGTGATGCGGTGGTCCGATCATCCATCCAGAATTCTACGTCTCGGGTCTGTATCACCACTTGTCTAGCCAGAACTAGTTCTTGTATCACCCAGACTCGGGTAAAGTATCGATGTTGAAGAAGATCGAGGATGTTGATGAGGCTGAATCCGTCTGCCTTAGAAGCCTCGGCCTCCTTTGTTGAGCAGCAAGTGAGTTCTCTTCGGAAGAGATGTTGATCTCCCAAAGGTGCTGTAATATCTGGACCCAGATACAAGAACACTATCCGGCATTTTGAGTAAATCTGTGACATTTTGGAGACTTGGGAATCGCGCTCTTCGATATCATCCTGGCTGATGCAGATGGCATCAACCCACACTATCCGAGATTCTTTTCCTGGCAGCCGCATGGCATGAAGCATCGACCAGCAGTTTCTAGTCTGGAGTTAGATATCCCAGAATGGACCAACGAAGATCGGTTGGCAAAGAGAGGCGTCACCATCCTCGCTAGCCCAGGTGTACGATGTTGCTTCGTATTCTGGGCAACGTTGCAATGAATAGCTTTCCAGCTCAGCCCAGACAGGATCGTTGACATTATTGCAAGGTGGAAGGCGCAGTAGGCGGAATTCATCCAAGGATAGTCTTCTAGGGTAGATGTGCGATGGTTTTGGGTTTCTCAGTGCTCTCTCCCCGGATTTGGATCTTTCTGTGTGTACTGAACCCTTATACTTCACCGAACTTGGCCAGTAAAGATTCAGTTTACCTAAAGGCTCATCCTTGGGAGCTTGCGAAAAAGGGCTTGAAGTTGTTGCGTTTTTGACGAGTGTGTCAATGTCCGGCGTCCTATTACAGGTTTGACAGTGCGGTATTTTATCTCGAACCACAATGTCAGGATTGCGACACGACAAATCATGCCAGCGTGTCATAGTGGATGACAGAGAGAGGATAGTTAGAAGCACGCTAAGTAAAAATGCTTGCTGGATGACTGCGAATAATGATGAGTTGGAAGAAGCGGGGGCCACATGCACTTTGAAGGGTCTATATACGTGTACCTTGGGTGTGTGTGAGGCGCAGCAAGGCATTCTAAGCCGACAACTTGTCATAGGACGAATGATGAGGAATATCCCTTTTCCGTCTTTGTATGCACCTCCCGCCAATAACTGTATTTTACTAACACATATACAAAAAGCCTGGTGTCTTTATAATCAATAGATTAAAACCGGTGATAATAATTAGTTAATATCGGACTTGCCCGTACTATCCTAAGATTATCTCAATTATAATTCAACTCTCAGATGGTGTCGCTTTGGTTCGAGGAACTTGATATCCATCCTACCTCAATGTATTTTCATTGTTAGCTAAGCAATACTGTTCCAGGCTGCCAGCCGGCCAAAGCCCCAATTGTCTATCCCTGCTGCCAGAGTATTATCTTGTCCCCAACGATGCTCACCTTGTCAATCTCAACAATCTCACTATCTGTAAGCCTCCAGCCAAGCGCCTCAATAGCACAATTCGCCTGCTCGACATTCCTGATTCCAACAACTGGCAGGGCTCCTTTGCTAATGTTATAGTTCAACGCAACAGCGGCAATACTCTTGCGCCGCCTCTCAGCAATCCTCTGTAATGTCTCGAGGACAGGCTCAAGATCATCCATATTATAGCTACTGAAACGGCGTGATTTGGGCGGCGGGTTGTCCTTGGTGTATTTACCAGTCAACCTTCCCTGTGCAAGGGATGAGTATGACTGGAAGATTATGCCGCTGGCTTTGCACTTCTCAATATTACCGGTGAGTTCGGGGTACCGACGGAGGATGTTGTACTCGCATTGATTCGTAGCGAGGGGAATTTTGAACTTCGCGAGCTCGACCTTGATCTTCTGAATGTTTTCGACATCGAAGTTGGTAACGCCAATTGAATGGGCAAGACCTTGTTCAACGCAGTGGGCCATACCCTCAGCAATAGTGGATATGCTTTGCAGACGAATTGGGCCCTCAAGTAGGTAAATGTCGACGTAATCGAGGTTCATGCGCTGAAGACTGGCCTTAAGACTCTTGACGGGCGCATCGACGGGGTGGAGAAGGTTGGCGGGCCTTAGAGGAGTACTAAAGTACTTCGTCTGTATGACAATTGTCTCGCGAGGAATATTCTCAATCAGTTCACCGACTAGTCGCTCACTCTCTCCGTTTCCGTATGTCTCAGCAGTATCTATAAAATTGATACCAGCTTCGTATAGAGTCTTCAAAGCCACCATGACATGAGGAAGTTCCTTTTCGTCCCACTGCCATGTCGATTTGTCACCCCACGGCCAAGCACCAATACAGATAGGTGAAGCTTTTACGGGCTTTTGAGCGCTTAGAAACTCAACACGAGAACTAGGCTCCGGGCAGTATGATGTGGGAAGAACGTTGGCACCGGCAGTTTCTGGATCTGCCCAGTTGGGTTTCTTGGAATGGAAGCCTGAGACAAAGGACATGCCTGCTGAAAGGGCGGCTTGTAGTGCTTTATCTCTATTGAAAGAGTTCGAAACACTTAGCGTATGCGGAGAATAGTGTTGGCGAAAAACACCAAGAAAGATATCATTCTTATTACTATAGACTATTATGCCTAATGAGCTGTCGTTGGTGATTTCATGATGACACTGTCAATGTTTCATAAGGTTAAGTCGGGTTGTTTACGTTTTGGCAGGGAGTTTTGGAGTCATAATGACGCTACTCCAACTGCTATGACTTCTCATCATGGTCATACCATAACAGCATAAAGCTAAAACATGGCATGACAAACGAGGATGAGGCACTTATTAATACCCTGATGAGACAATCTCTACCTGTAGTTCAATCACGTTATTCTTTACGCATACGTTGCCCCGTATCAACAATTACGCGTACAAGAAAGCCGCGCAGTTGTTATGGCATGGCTTGAATCAATGACGTCACAGGTTTACATCCCTCGTCTTCACATGTCAAATGAAGGTCCATGGATTTGCAATCCGACGGCAGCATGACATAGAAACCAGCTTCATATACACCTTCCTTTGCTTTCTGTCCCACCAACTTGACATACTGCTATTTCGACATCGCCAAAATGGACTTCAACGACCCCCAAAACACAAAAACTTATTCTGATGCGCTAAAAGTCGATCCTAATTCTATTATTACGACTTCAATTGATACAGTTCCCGTGACTGTCGAGCGAAAGCCATATCAGCCGGGAGTTGACAAGCCCCGACTGGCCCATGCAGGTAATCACCATCATCCTCAGATGAGAGAAACCTATTGACTCAGGTTGTCCAGGAGTTGCAAGAGCCAATATTGCAGCCACTCATGAACGTCCTGAGGGAACAACCGAGAATGACTGGGCTCAGCGGCACCAGGATCGAACGGTAAGAGTTATTCATACTCTAACGGCTTCGGTGCTGATTTCTCCCAGGTTCTGCAGCAGCATTGCGACTTCTTTGACAAGGTACTACCCATCTTCCCATACTTTCAGTGCGAGACTAACGATATAAAGGATCACGACGGTGTGATATGGCCACTCGACACATTTAGAGGCTTCTATCAATTGGGCTACGGAATCGTTCTATCTATAATCTCCATGCTCGTCATCCACGGGAGCTTCTCTTACCCAACGCAATTCTCACTCCTCCCTGACCCTTTCTTCCGTATCTATATCGACAACATTCATAAGGATAAGCATGGCAGCGACACTGGAACCTATGACACTGAGGGACGCTTCATCCCACAAAAGTTCGAGGACATGTTCTCCAAGTATGCGGAAGGTCGTGATTACTTGACCATATGGGATGTTAGCAACTTGATGAAGGGGCAGAGGTTAATCGCTGATCCTGTCGGATGGGGAGGAGCCTTCTTTGAATGTAAGTGAATGATATCTGTGTCTCTTGCGACTACCAAGACTAATTCACGGTACAGGGTTGGCGACTTACCTTTTACTTTGGCCGGATGATGGACGCATGATGAAGGAGGATATCAGAGGTATCTACGATGGGACTCTCTTTTACAAGGTCGCTGCTCGACGAGCCTCGAAGGAATGACTGACTCTGTCATACGAGTCCTAAGCGGTCACCCGAACGGGTAGATAGGTCTGGTGTAATGGGGAGTCATTTGTGCTGGGTGCTGCCATATCTCAGATTAAACAGTCAAGAGGCTTGGCTTCAAACCCAATTGAAGGGGTTTATCCACTAATTGATCATTATATCGTTATTTACATTATCAACTCTCTCAAAGTCATAGATTAGTAATAATGATAATCATCTGCAAAGACTGCATACAAGGCAGACACGCAGGCATACAGTGAGGCTGAGCAACTGCAGCCAACGTGGCGACATTCTGTTGGTCATGCAGTCGAACGTCTCCAAACGTCTCCAAAGCCTACCTGTTTCAAAGCTGGTGCCTAACTCCAGTATTTTACAATGTGCACCATATTATGTTGTTCTATTAACATTTATCGCGACCTACACGTCCTGCCTTACCTAGTCCATTATGAGCAGCCCATCATGCCTTTGGGAGAAAGCTCGTGAGAATGTCCCAGACGATGTGAAAGACTGGTTAGCCTCTCTTGAACGAGGTACGCAGTCCAACACGACCGGGGCCGAACGGATTGATGAACTCATCAAACAAACAACTGAAAAGCAAGAAGGACTTGCAAAGACCAGTTACAGGTTCAAAAGGTTCTTTGACAAAATGATTAATTGGTTGAATAAGTTCAAAGGGATTGGCGATCTCGTCTCTTCCTTCGACCCCGTGCATACAGCTCTTCCATGGGCAGCTTTTCGATTCGTGTTACAGGTATCACATGCCCCGAGTCTGACGATCTGATTATGGATCTAACTTCTTGTAGGCTATACTGGCCGAAAGAGAGCACGCAGACAGCGTTCTTGAACTTCTCGCGTCGACCCCGCACTTTGTCTTCTCTGGACGTGTTCTCGAGATGGTCTACACGAAAGAGTCCATGCACATCGGCGAAGCCCAAGACGACCTCGAACTCTGTCAGCAGAGCCTTCACAACTTACACGATGAGCTGATCAAGCTTTACTCTGCGCTTTTAGGTGCCCTCAAGTATTGCTACGCGATTGCGAGCCAACACAAGGTCAGACGCAAAGCCACAGCGGTGTTTGATTCATCCGACCTGGTAAGCATGCACAAGGCCCTGGAAGTGCAGCACACAAAGGTCTTAAGTTGCGGAGAGAATTGTCACAAAATCCTCAGTCATACTTTATCGAGCAAATCTCTCGACTTACTGGGTAAAATCCAGCCATCTCTCACCGAGCTGAGTGATCGAGTCCAACAACTACTGGTACGAATCGGCGAGGCTGAGCGACGCAATACTCTTGGGGATATCTCTTCCATTTTGTTTTGTGCGCATCACGAAGAAGTTAGTAGAAAGCGAACCGTGAGCACCTGTGAGTGGATATTGAAAACGGAGAAGTTCGTTCAATGGGAGGAAAGTGATTCATCAGTAATCATTCTGTATGGAAACCGTAAGTGCTCTACCTATCCAGTTCATTCTTATTCGAGGCTGATAAGTCGTAGCTGGGGCTGGCAAGACGTTCCTTATCTCAAGAGTAGTTGACTATTCCATTGAGAAGGCTAAAGCAAGTGAGGGAATAGCCTTTTTTTATTGTAAGAGGGATGAGGAGGATCGAAGACATCCTCAGGATATCGTCCGCAGCATTCTTCGTCAGCTATCGACTCCAGTCAAAGAAGTCGAAGACGGATCGATCCACGTCTCTCTCAAAGATCTGCCAAACAGACTTGCACTGAAGGGTAAAACCTTCGACGTATCAACTTGCGAGAACCTCATTGGGAGCCTTGTCGAAGACTATTCCAGAACGACCATTATTCTTGATGCGCTTGATGAGTGTGATAGAAACACTCGAGATGAGCTTATGAGGTTCCTCATTAACCTGATGAATCGGAGCTCGAAGTTACGTGTTTTTATCTCCAGCAGACCCGATGAGGATATTCTACGCCATTTCAAAGGTATGCCTATCATGGAGATCCAGGCAGTAGACAATGAAGAAGATATTTCTTCCTTTGTGGAAGATAGACTATTCCAAGACTCTCATTGGGCCGATCTCAGTCTCAAACTCAAGGACGAGGTCAAAGCAGTGTTTCACGAGAAGAGTCTAGGCATGTTCCAATGGGCAGCACTGCAGGTAGACCAGATTCGTCGGCTCAGAATATGGAGTGAAAAGAGTATCAGGGAACAACTCAAAATTTCACCCATCGGACTGAAGGGCGCTTATGATGTGGTTTGGAATCAGATGCAAGAGATGTCTCGGTACGAAAAGCAGCTAGCGAAGAGAGCCATCCAATGGGTTGTATGCGCATACACACCTTTGAGAACTTCCGAGCTGTCATTGATGATGCAGATCGACCCCGACTCTGGTGCAATCGAGACTAATACAATTTTCACTTCCGAAGCAATCCAAAGCATCTGCGGAAACTTGATTGTTTATAGCCAGCATCGGGGTGTTTGGCGATTCTCACACTTATCGGCACGCGAATATATCGAAGACCACCATTACAGCATGCTTGAATCGCATCATCACGTCGCTATTTCCTCTATCCGGTTTCTTGAAAGAGATTTGGTCTGGCTACCAAGAGGTAAGATGCCACGTATCACGCATCCATCTCGTGACATAGTGCGTATCTGGCCTTATATAAACGGTCCTTATGTCGAACATACAGCTACTTGTGGTTACATAACGAAGTGGGTATTCAGACATGTCCAGGAATTGGATTCGCCTAAGTCCAAGCACTTTGAACTGGCAACTCTTTTAGAGAACTTCTTCGAACCGATTTCACTGGGTAGCTTATCTTTTCAAGCGTGGAGGTACGTCTATGTGTATAACAATAGACGAAGATACGCTTCTGTGCAAACATCATCAACACCTCTCCAAGTAATATCCATTTACGGGCTGTTTTACCTTGTAAGAGACTTGTGGGAGAAAACGGAGGGTAAACTCACCGTATTCCCCGCTTCCATGCCGTCTCCTCTCACCTTAGCCGTGATACATAGGCATCAACCTATCTGGAAGTTCATATTGCTCGCAAAAGGAAAGATTCACACCGGCACAGAAAGAGCCCTGATAATAGCAATACAAACCGACTACCTGGAGGCTTTCGAGGCAATTCTTGAAGGCAAACCAGACTTGAGCGACATTGATCCCGATTACAGGCGTCCAATGGGCCGTGTGCGTTTTCATTTGCCATGGCTAGATACACCTTGGGAAGCTGCCTTATATCATTCAAAAGGGCAAAATCGAAGGTACTACTTACAAATACTACTGGACAGAGGTGCAGACATGGGTTTGAAGGCATCGTATGGAAGTATCTTGGAGTATGCTGTCCGGCATGCGGATGAAGAAGACGTCAAGATTCTGCTCGACGCAAGTACAGAGACGTACAGTCCGGACTATCTCCTTGAACTGTCAGCTCAGAACGTGAGGTTCAATCTCGTTCCCTTATTCGTGGGGCTTGGCGCCAATACCGAAAAACAGTGGAATGGGGCATTACCATTAGTACGGGCGTTGCGGAACCAAAACTTACCGAACTTTCGATCCTTATTGGACGTCACAGGTACGCGAATTGACCTATACTATCAAGATCACAGGGCGGCAATATCTTCTGCTCTCATGTTGTCCGATCTGCCAATTTCTCCTCTGCTATTCGAACACGGGGCTTATATCGACTGGAACAACGGTGAGACCAATGTTCTAATTCGGACAATAAAACCTCACCCCAGATCTGAATGTGACCTAAATAATTTCCGCTTCACGGGGTCTCATTCCATGCTTCCTTTCATTAAAGCAGCAGGGCATCATCAACTGGGCCTGTTTGAATTTCTACTCAGAGCTGGAGACTACCTGTCGGCCAGCTTTGATTTCGGGCTTGGAAGTGCATTAGCTGAATCTTCCTTTGATGGCAGATCGGATCATCATCATGCTCATTTTGATCAAGAAGGACTTGACGTCCAGAAGGAGCACATATACTTGCTCGAAAAGATTTGGTTCGCTTTCATGAGCGGAGAACTGAGTTTTCTATCTTCAGAATCTGATATATATCAGCGGCAGCCCAATGATATCAATATCAGAGCTTTTTGTCCAAAACATGTGGAAGCTCTCCTACTTTTGTTTGACAGAGGATTGTACGCTTGCATGCCAATCTATGGTTTCTTAGATCCACTGATTCCAGCAATTCACGTCAATCTTGAGGGATATGAAGTCAACAAAGTATGTTACTTTTACCGAAACGGCCACTGTCGATGTTTTTCTCTATTATGGTTTTCTATCATTTGGGATCTACTCAATGGCACATTTCCAGAGTCCTCTCTTCGTTCGCAACTCCGACGATGGCAATTTCCGGGATCATTGCCATCCAGATTTACTATTGCCACCAAGGTGGCGGCACTTTCCAGAGCTCGGCCGACCTACTTCATCACACTTTCCTTTCGAGCCAATCGTTCTCAGGTACTTATTATACCGGGACAGCAAGAGGTTTGCAGGTCATTGAGCCATGATACAGAATACAGGCGATGGAAAAGGTACAAGCCCGAAGGCTTTGGTGTCATGAGATGTCCAGACCCTGATGCTGGTACTGGATCATCGAGTACTGAAGTTGTGGTTACCTCTGACAATTTTCAAGTTAACCCCAGCTCTCGCTCCAGTAGCAATCTTGCTTGGGTTCTCCTTACGGCTATGGTTGGGATGCTCTCTTGCTTTATTGCACTACTGTTGTCAATCAGGAAAGCTTAGTCAGAATTTCAAACTTTCTTGAATAACAATCAAAGCCATAACAGAAAAGTGCTATCGTTAAAGGCGTACATTACTTCATGTGGCGGAAGACACCAGTGGTACCATCAGATACGTAATTCGAGCCACCCAACCCTGTCCGTTTAGTAGACAGTGCAAACTGACGTGAATTCCTGATAGCCATGTGTTGAAACATAATTGATCGCTCACCAGTGCTTCTAAAGTTTACCCTCCTCCTCGTCGCGTCTCTGATTGTCCTAATTACCTTCTGGCGGGCTCTCCCTGCATCAATACCATAGTCTTCATTGGCATAACTACCAAATAACGCATTTACCCTCCTTGGGCGCAAACACTTGGGACTTGCTTGTTTATCTAGCCGAGGTAGGCCAGCCAAATGAATGCATCGCGGTAGTCGAGGTAGACAAGCTTGGTACCGTGGTCCCGCCCAAGTCGACGGTGAACGTGAAAGACTTCCTTCCTACGGGATGACCTGTATTGTCGAGGTTGTGAGCTAGATGTGTTTTTGCAGTTGAGACTTGTGGCTCAGAGCTTATATCACCACAGAGAACTTAGGGATCCGCTAATCTGGAGAGACTGAGCCCTCATCGGGCCAAACGTGGGCAAAAGGCTTACGAGTCCCATAAAGCTTTGATTGATAATCCAGTAGGCATCACAGGAGAGCTAATGGATGAGTCGGTCCGCCAAAAAGTTATCAAAGTTCAAACTAGCTGCAAGTATTGGAGGACGGATTTAGTATCAATAAAGCAGTCGTTGCTCATGCATATGTTCGTCTTCATACTGTTTACGGTCATTTCTCCCACTACTTATTCCAGCTATCTGTACTGCAGCTTGATGCTATAGCAAGTCCTTTAGATCGTAGGGAATATACGGCGTGATGCTCTGTCTTTTCCTTTTGTGCAACACGAAGGCCCTTAATATTCTGAGCGGCACAGCTCCGGCGATAAACGTAAGACTGCATGGCGAGCCACCCTAACGCAGGCAGAAAGCCTCGAGGCACACAAAGTCTGGGTCTCCAACGTCGAGAGGCGCCGTATTCTCCCTCTCAGGACGACGGTCGAAGCCGTAGGTTCGGAACAAGCCCAGTTTCCTTCCAATTTCGATTGCTCGTTGGTCAGTATCCGAGATATTTCCAGTAACCCCGTAGAAAGTCTTCCAGAACTGCGCTCGGAAGCAATCATGTCTTGCATGGAAGAGCCATCATGATGACGTCTGGACGCCAAGTACGGCCTCAAGAGCCCCAAGCGATGTGCCAAACGGGGCCAATATTGCATCAGCCCAATCTACGATGCCTGTGGTATGACCGGTTCTCTCGTCTACACAGATATTCATTTCCAAGAGATCATCGTGGTGAAGTACCAGAGAATAATCTGACCGAAAAAGTAGTGGGAGTCCTTGGCGTACTTCATCTAGTCTTGGTTGAAAGCGCTCAGGCAAAGCTTGGGATAGTTGGTCAAGAGTCCGGGTATAGTGGGCGAACAGCTTGCGAGACGTGTCGGCGGGCTGTCCTAAGGCTGGCTGGCCTGTTCATCCACGCTGATGCGAAGAATCTATTCTTCCGATCCCACCGAAAAGGGGATATATATGCCAGCTAACCTTGCAAAATCCTACACATTCGAAGTAGACATTATTCCATCCCGGAGGCGAAGAATTGGCGCCTAGCACGACAGAAGGCTACTCCACGCACAAAATCCATCTCTTACACGTAGACATCGGCCAACATGCCATGAGACTCGCAATTAGGGTCGAACTCTCCGTAGGTTTGTTGTGCTTGGTTCATGAGTTCAAGATTCAATGCTGACTGCCGAAATTGGACGACCTTGGTGGTGTCGGCTGCTACAGTATAACTGGACTGGTCCTGCACAAGGGTGGGGAGACCTGACTCCCCGTGATTCTTCCAGCAGTGCGATTTCAGTCATCCTTGGTGACAGACTTTTGCCGATGGAAAAAGTTGGTTATCTGATATCTGGACAACACGTCAATATCCTGCGGGTCCACTGCGTATTGAGAGATATCCATAACCTACACCCTGACTTGCCATGAGAGGAGTCACATGAAGTTTAAAGAGGTGATTATAAGCACAGTAGCCATGGAGATGTGCTATTCTGGAGAACCAACAGCTCGTCATACAGATTCAAATCGCGAATAGCACCGTACAGCTGAGTAGTTGAACAGTTAGGACAGCGAGGGACCAAACCCCTTGCAATCTCGAGTTTTCGCTCCATGGCCTTTCGTAAGATCAATTCATCCGGCCCCCGATGGCCGATTAGTCAAATAAATGAAACGGCCGGTCTAATATTTAACTTTTGATCATGTGTACGGCTGTGCGGTGCGGCGCGTTCAATGGAATGATTGTCGTAATCTCTCCCGCCGTTTTGATCTCGGCATATTCGAAGTCATGAATAAGCATCATTATTCCCGCACTACATCCGCTAGACCCGGCAAATGTAGATCAAGATGGACCAATATCCCGAGAATGCGACGGACAATGAGACTTAGTTTGTATGCCATAGTATACGAAAATCGCGCGATGCCAGACGATTTAGACTTTCAGCTGCACCAACAAATTGAGACTGAATATTATAAAAACCGGCCAGGGTTTCCCATAGTGGAACCTCATTAAGCACAACTAGCATCTACTACAGCTGCATTCACAACAACTCTTCGCTCTTATACTGCTCCTTTGACAACAACCAAAATGGCCAGATATGCTAAGGACCAACCAGCGGGCTTCACTAACTCGATTGAGAGAGTCGCAATCGTCGGCGTAAGTACATCCAGCCTTTGTTCTGCCGAACGGCACTAACGAACAGGTCAGGCCGGCGGTACAGTCGGTTCTCACATCGCAAACGCACTTCTCCAAACCGGAAAACATATTATCACCGCTCTGACCCGCCAGGGAAGCACTAATAAACTTCCCGACGGCATTATCGTTGCCCCAATCGACTATGACGATGAATCAACAGTCGTCGCTGCGCTGAAGAACCAGCAATTCCTTATAATAACCCTGGCTCCCAATGCTCCCAAAGATACGCACAGCAAGCTCGTCCAAGCAGCCGCCAAAGCGGGTGTACCCTACATCATGCCCAATGGATATGCCGGTGATATCGAGCAAGTCAAACTCGGCCAGGACACTCTCCTAGGACCGATCGCGAAAGCGAACCGGGACGAGATTGAGAGACTGGGTATGAATATGAAGTGGATCACTGTTTGTTGTGGATTCTGGTTCGACTACAGCCTTGCTGGCGGTGAGAGTCGTTTTGGTTTTGACTTTGACAAGAAGACCCTTACGCTTTATGATGATGGGAACGTGAAGAACTCAACCTCCACACTTGCGCAGGTTGGGAGGGCTGTTGCGAAGGTTCTGAGCTTGAAGGTATTTCCTCAGGATGAGGATGACAAGAGTCTCACGGTATCAAGCTTCCTGAACAAGGCGGTCTACCTGAACAGCTTCGTCGTTAGTCAGCGAGATCTCTTTGAGAGCGTCAAGCGTGTTACAGGTACTTCCGACTCTGACTGGACTGTTACTCATGAGTCAAGCAAGAAGAGGTATGATGAGGGTATGGCGCAGGTTAAGCGAGGGGATATGTCTGGCTTTAGCAAGTTGCTCTATGCGAGGGCGTTCTTCCCGGAGGATCCGAGTGATCTGTCAGAGAAAGCGCAGAACGAGTTGCTTGGTTTGCCGAAAGAGAAGCTGGATGAGGCAACGAAGGCTGGGATCGCTTTGGTGGAGGTTCTGAAGGGTCGTGGTGAACGCATGAAGCATTAGATCAGGCGAGGGTCATGAACATGCATGCTTCGTTGTATTTAGCCACTCTACTCAATGTCAATGTTATTCCCCGTGTTTTAGATCTAGATCTTGCCATGGTGACGGAGGGTAAAAAGTAAATACAAATAACCGCCGCATGCGACGGGGGTTTCAGAGTTTGTCGAATACCGCCCCTTTCAGCTCTATCGATCATCTATTCTTTACAGCACTGGCTGAGATCATCTTAATCAAGCGGTCCGACTTGTTCAAATGTTCCGGAATTCCCTCGACTGCATGTAGTGAAAACTTATCAAGACCGTATATGCCGTCTTTTCACGTCCGAAGAAAACTTAGAAGGGTACATTTGTCAGCCCTTCAACACTTTCCCTGCCTAAACCCCAACGCAAGGTTCACTATGTCTGTGAGCATGAAAACAAACGGTGTCGCCATCACTGGTACAGGCTTGCGGGCACATCTAGACTCGTCGTGAATGGTGCGCGTTTGAAACTAACGAACGTTACGTGGTACCGCTCTCGCCTTAGCTTTGCATCGTCATTCTATCCCATGTCAGATCTTTGAGGCCAGGAGCGTAAATTCGGATATCCTCTCAAGCGACGTGAGGCTCGCACCTAAATATGCCGAGTCGTCGATGAGCTACGAATTTGAGTCGCTTACAAGAGAAAAGCTACATCTGCGAATACACTGCCACTAGAAACGCAGATGACAAGACCATGAGAAAGACTAGAATTATCTCCCATGGCCCGCACGCTCACCCTTGCGACCGTCTCTATCGACTCACTCTCCTCCAAGAAATGAGGATAGCTCTAGCTGAGAGAATGTTTTCGATCATTTATGATATCAAGTTCGAGAAGATCATCAGCGACACGCCTGAGGGGGGTATCTTCCAGGCTGGAAACAGGAAAGAATGCGCCGGAATGGTAATCAGATCTGACGGTATCCACATCGATTCAACTCATCAAGGGGGGGCAGCCTATGCGGCAAGCAGGAGTAGTTCCAAGTCAGCGAGCCGAGCTGCAAGACATGCTTCAAGCTCGTGACCCAGAAGAATACAGTACTGGCCAGGCCGAGCCGGTTCCCTTGGCGCAGGACAACGAGGTGGCCTATTGGCAAGCATACTATCAGAAACAAGGCTTTCAGTAAACCCTTTCGGTAGGTCCGAGCACTGGTATAGGTTATCAGGCGCCATCAGAAGAGGCAGGAAACCAGGGGCCTGTTCCAATAGAGGTTGAAGCGGAGGTGGACTCAAGTGTTGAAGACGGTGGATCCTCGCAGATCGAAAAGTCCAAAGGCAAGGAACCCATGACGGAGAGGTAGATAATGAATTTAAAGAAAGTCAAACTGGTAAAGATATTTGGGTATAGGAAGGACGAGTGCATGTTCCGGGATGTCAATAACAACAAAATGACTACCCTGAGACATGAATGGAAGGAGAAGGATAAAGGAGCCTACTTCGAGTACAAAACTAAGGGCTACCGCTATCACTGCAGGAAGTTTGAATGATTCTAGCTAGTTAAAATATGGTATTATGTGGTATCCCACGTTACTTCACCATTTATCATGGCTTTCGTGTCTGTTATTTCCGATCAAGCAATGAGCCATTAGTACAGGGCTGACAGGCCGGTTGGAACAGGGTTTAGCGGGAGATTGGTCGGACCCACTTCGCTTCCGAACTGGACTAACGATATCCCGTCATATACTTCTACAGCTCTCACCTTGTTTTTCGAATCAACAAACGTGTTCTGTATTCGGGCTCTTTGACATACCTATCAAACCACTATCCCAATTTCTCACTCTTCAATATGGCCAGACTTTGTTTAAAACGTAGATGCGGCCTTTGCCATTTCGATTTCCGCGATAAGGATAAGGTTATCGCTGGCAAGTTTACTTAAATTCAGATTTATCAGAATAAGCTTATTAACCTGGAGCAGTGAGACCCGATGGCAAGGAGTCTAAGCTATTTGAATATCGCGCTGGTGCAAAAATCAGCGATTTGATTGGGTGTATTTGGTGCAATGCATGTGCCAATCCCTGTGTTCATGAACGTGATCAGGTCGTCGGGTGCCATGTTGTTTGCCGGAACATCCTAGCTCCCGTACCTCTTGTTAGATTTCTCGAGATCACTGCCTATTCTTTCGAGCCTACTTGGAATCAAGAACGAAAACGACGCATCTGGCTTCTACAAACCAGGGGAGAAACTCTCAAATTACCGGGAACACTGCCACCCGAGTTAAGACGAGAGATTGCTCAATATCTACTTGAGGAGTACGCCGTAAGGACAAATATGTTGTTGCTGAGGAACCACAAAGCGTTCCAATCTTCTCTCACCGTCCTAGCTCCTATTATTCCAAAGTATATTAGCTACGAAGGTGAAAGATATATCAGCTCCCTGATCAATACGCCCCAAACGAAGGAAGGATGGCCAGTACCTACAACCGTATATATAGCCGAAGATCACCGCGGCATAAGAAACCTGATATGGACTGGCCTGGAAGACCCTCCTAGTATTAGCTGTATACCTGGGGTGTTCTGGAAAGGATTACCGATTCTAAATTCAGAGGGGCTCGTGGAGTTCTCTAGCAATGTAAGAAGTCACTTTCCCCTCTTCTGAAATCCATGAGTAGAGGAGAGCAGCTGAATGACACAACAAAACAGGGACCCATGTTGTATTCTCTGTCATGTCGCGATAGTTGTCGGGAGTGGAGCACCCGCAACCTGAATTCTTTTGCAATTCCGCGTCATCCTCTAAAGCCATCGCGGAGTATAAATCTTGACGGGACTATAAACCTTGACGGGATTAACGGTAAAATACAACGGCGCATGTCTATATTCCAATATAATCATGCCGAAACAACCGGCTTCTCAGTCTGTTGTGACCCAGCTCCCGTCGCCATCTATGCTCATATGCCAGGAGATGATCTCTCCTTCTACCATTCAACTCCTAGCGATTCTTCTTGGATCTATGTGCCTCTCGAGAAGGACGAGCATACTACAAGCATTTGGATTCGTCACCCCTCTCCCCTATGCAAGGCACTGGCTATGGCTTTTGGGACAGACAAAGGCCATTTGCACGTACTGGGTATCCAGATAACACTGGCTTTATCAAACTGCCGATGGGAGCTTGTTGATGTTTCGAATGGAGAACCCGGCCACTTCTTTTTCGACTCCTCCGCGATGAACAGCCTAGTGTTCGACTCCGAAGCGCCGAGACAACCCAGAGTCTTGAATGTCCCCAAACCCTTATCTCCACATCCGGATCCACGTTCCCCTGAAGACTTTCACTGGTCCCAAGCCTCTCTTGAGAATGTAGTCTCAGTGACTCCCTGTCGTCAAGTGACAAGCGGATCGCCAAATTATATAGGTCTCTTACTGCATTACTCGGATAGAAGAACGGCATGTGTGGGACAGGTCCGCTTAGACTGTCTTGACCCCCCACTCACTATTGGATCCGCCTCAAGCCTCTACCTTGGATTTAAAATGACTGAAGAAAACCGCCCTTATATAGCCAGGATGGAGATATCTGCTGCACACCAGGATAAGTCAGTGGCTCTTTGGTTTGAAGTGTCCTGGAATGGAATAATCGAATGGTGGTTTTCATATCGACAGTGCCAAGTTTGGCAAGATGGGCGTCGAAGTCTACCTACAAGAGCTTGATTGCTTCGAATGTTAGAGCCACGGCCATCTTTTATAACATTAATAACTATATAATATATATCTTCCTAAGATTATTGATCTTATTTTCCTAGACTATATGAAGAAAGCCAGTTTTCTTGTACCTAACCTGGTCAGGCAATTAAGGGACTGTAGGCCTTGGGGATATACTTTGGACAGCCACTCAGGTAATTGGATACGGCATATCCTTCCACGACCTAAGGTTCTACTCGAAAGGCTTCTGTGAGAATTAGCAGTGTCTATAGGTAGCTAAGGCTAAGACTTGATTCACCAACCCATGCATTTGCCTTTGTCACCTGACCCCGCACCAAGAACTGGTATTTCGCGCTTTTGCTTCTGTTTCTTTTCTCCTCATCTTTAATTTGAGTTTCTTTCATCCATGAAACTACATCCCCTTCATTGCGAAGCCTGTTATTAAAGGACACGGAATCCCTGTCTTCCTCAGCATTCCAACGCAACACCATCACGCTTCCGTCCTCGACTACTCCATCATGGAAACCACCACCGCTCCCTTGAGTGCGCTGATGCTGCATCAGCCCTCTTATTTAGGTTCCCTTTCTGACCTCGTGCATTCAACTGAATGTTTATCATCAAAGGGATATATCACAACTCGCCTGTCAGATACCGACCTCGAGAAAAAAAGACGTTGTGCGAGGTGTAACATATGTAAGATCCTTTTCCTTAATCCCTGAAACCGACATCTAAACATTATAGTGCTTGTCAAGGAAGAAAGAAGAGATCGGCAAAGATTACTTCGCCAACAAAATCCCGCGTCTGCGGCCACCGAGGGTCTGTTGCCGAGTAATGTTTCAGACGAGATTGGTTCACTTGGAATGGATCAACTACAGCTAGAAGAAACCGGGCCGATACTGCGATGTAAATTCCACGACGGGAAGAAAGTCAACAAGGTTCACCCTCTCAATTATTCAAGCCGAGACAAGCCTCGCTAATAATTAGTACAGAACTGGACCTGTTGTGGCGAGCATGTTATGGGGCCTCCTTGCAAACAAGAAGAGGAACACCAGCCCGAACAGCGTACTCTCAAAGAGATATCCAATCGCTGGCAGTACACTGCAACCCCGTTGTCCACGACAAAGGATACACGCAAAGCTGTCGTGATCGATTGCGAAATGGGAACAGCAGCATCCGGTGACTGCGAGCTGATACGACTAACACTTATCGACTATTTTTCCAGCCATGTTCTCATCGACAAGCTTGTCTGGCCTAATGTTCCGATGAGCCACTTGAACACCAAGTGGTCAGGTGTGACATGGAAGATGATGCACGAGGCAAGGAACAAAAAGAAGTGCATATATGGCTGGAAAAACGCCCGGTCTTTGATTTGGAAGTTCGTGGGTCCGGAAACCATTGTCATTGGCCATGGTGTTAATTCAGATCTCTCTTCCTTGCGATGGATCCATACTCGACTTATCGACACCCTTGTTGTCGAGGGTGAGAATCACGGAACAAAAACTGGGCTTTCTTTGAAGAGGTTGGCTGAGGAGCGGTTGGGTAGAGTCATACAGAAGGGGAGAGGGCATGATAGCCTGGAGGATGCGATTGCTACGCGAGATTTGCTACACTGGAATGTTATGAGAAAGGTAAATGGTACACAGGGCTGAGTTACATGGAGCCATTGTTTTGATGTACAGGCTACAGCTTCTAAAGTCTTTATCTGGATATGATTTTTACGCGGCTGCAAGGGCCTTGAGAAGTCATCGACTCAAATGGATGAAAGCTGTCGGAGTCTTGTGATTCTGTATTAAGATCTTTAAACAGCTAGAGTACTGTATGATCTCAAGATAACTTATCTTTTCCAAAACCATCACTAAGTATTGTCTGTTGGCTGCTGGTCTCAAGCGGTGTCTCAGCCATGCCAACATCTTCCTGGGTGGACTCCAGATGCGCAAGATTAGCTTCGATTGTTCTGATAGCTACGGTAGCAGGTCTAACACGTCGGGTTGACTCATTGCTGGACCATACTGCATCACAGATACGCTCGTCATGTTGATCAAGGCGGTCTCGTAGTCTGATTTGGGCGAGTCAAAGCTACCTAACCTAGAGCGTTTCATTCTGTCTCAATGATGCATAGAGGAACTGTGCTTTCATGAGTAGATTACAAGGCTGATCACCATTCACTATATCTCGGATCTTGTTCTGTCCCCCGCGATTGAGATTTAGAACTGCATGATCACCACATACCAGGTCTCGGTCACGTCAGCGCGACTGGCGAATCACCAAGCTACCCAACGTTACAATCGCGGATGCATGACTCCTACTCTCGGCCTTATCAGCGTAGATCTGAGTAATTTCGGGAACATTTTCGTGAAGGAATGGCTGGCGCAATTGATGTGCAGAATGAGCAGTGCATTGTCCAGTATCTCATTGGATAGGCTATAGGTCACTGTTCATGCATCACCCGCTTGCTTAAATCTCGCAGGCGGGGTTTGGGCGATAATATTACTTGAATAAGCAATTATTGATAGCGTAGAGGAGATATAGAGACCGGGGATTATTATCGTAGCGTGACGATAGAAAATAAGCTTAAAAGAAGGTTATATTCCCGACAAGCCACCAAGGTCAACCTTACCTCACTTTCAATCACAGTCACGATGGCAGAGAAAGTGGTTTCTTCCGAGAAGGTCCAAGGCGCACAAGACCTGACCCCGGGCTCAGACTCAGACGCACCCGTTGTAGCTGTCCTACAAGAGACACCCAAGAGGAGCTGGAAGTCGTACATATGGGATACCTTCGACAAATCACCCGAGGAGCGCAGGTTCTTGTTCAAGCTTGACGCTGCTCTTATGACATTAGCGTCGTTGGGATACTTTATCAAGTATTTGGATCAGGTAAGATGACTCTACTGCTAGGTGAGACGATGGCTGATCAGTGACGGGATAGGTCAATATCAACAATGCGTTTGTATCTGGCATGAAAGAAGACATGAATCTGTTCGGCAATGAGTTGAACTACATGCAAACGTGCTGGACAGTTGGATACGTCATCGGCGAAATTCCAAGGTATCTCCCGTTTGCATCTCAAAGATCAATGGTATACTGACTGCTCAGTAACATGCTGTTAACGCGCATCCGACCCAGTATTTGGATCCCAGCCTGCGAAGTAACTTGGTCCGTCCTAACAATCCTTCTCACGAAATGCACAAACGCCACGCAGCTCTATGTACTACGCTTCTTTATCGGTCTTGCAGAGAGTACATTCTATCCTGGAATGCAATACATCGTCGGCTCATGGTATCGCAAAGACGAACTTGCCAAACGATCATGCTTGTTCCACGCCATGGGAAATGTCGGATCCATGGTCTCAGGCTATCTTATGGCGGGGTCTCATAATCTCGATGGCGTGCATGGCTACCACGGCTGGCAATGGCTGTTCATCACCAACACAGTTGTGTCTCTCCCCATCGCCATTTCAGGATTCTTCTTCCTACCAGATCTTCCCGAGATTACCAGAGCTTGGTATTTCACACCAGAGGATATAGCTCTTGCGAAAAAACGTATGCAGCTTGAGGGCCGAGCTCAACGATCACCTTACACGAAAGCAAAGTTTAAAAAGATCTTCACCAGCTGGCATATCTACACGCTTGTCCTTCTCTACATCCTCTTCAACAACGGCAACGGCGGAAACTCACAGCCCGCATTCCCCCTCTGGCTCAAATCAGAAGGCTACTCCATCCGCGACGTAAACCTCTATCCCACCATCGTCGAAGTAATCAGCGTCATAACAACCCTCATCTACGCCTGGACATCCGACAGTCTCTTCCGCGGCGCCCGCTGGCCCGCCATCGTATTCTCCGGTTTGGTCAAGATAATAGCCTACGTCGGGCTCACGGTCTGGAAAGTGCCTACGCCGTTTTCCTGGGTATGTTTCATGCTGTGTGGTTTTGGGGGCGGGATCAGTGGACTTACGTTTGCGTGGGCGCATGAGATTTGTAGTGGTGATAATGAGGAGAGGGCGCTGGTTACGGGGGCGATGAATCAGATGGCGTATGTGTTTCAGGCGTGGTTGCCGTTGATTATATGGCAGCAGGTTGAGGCGCCGGTTTATCCGAAGGGGTATCCTACTATGGTTGGGATGGCGGTGGGGTTGATTGGGATTGCGTTTACGATTCGGGCGCTTCATAAGAGGCAGATTAGAGGGCATAAACATGCGCTGGTGGGTGAGGCGTAATGTGGCAAAGGAGGATGTATGTATGAGTTGAGTATAACATGTAGTGAAAGCCTCTATATCTATCGCAGCCTGTACAATCTGACCAGCCCCCTCTCATCCATGGTATCATACCTCAAGCCCAATCCTCAACCCGGTCCTCATGTCGATGAATACCCTCCATCAACAAAGATAGTCTGCCCCGTCACAGCAGCACTAGCATCACTGGCCAACCAAACCGCAACACCCGCAAAGTCCTTTGGCAGCCCATTCCTCCCAATCATCGTCCTCGCAGCATGAGCATCAGCCTTTCCCGGATCAAGAAACGTAGCTCTGGCCAAAGGTGTATCAACAAGACCCGGCGCGATAGCGTTACATAAAACGCCATGCTTTGACCATGCCTCAGCTTGTGAACGTGTCAGACCTAAAAGACCTGCCTTGGAAGCTCCATAGGCACCGCTGTTTCCGAATGCACGGAAAGATTGTTGGCTGATGATGTTGATGATACGTCCCCAGCCATTCTCCGCCATTTTGGGTCCAAATGCCTGACCGAGTGTGAATGGAGCAGTGAGATTCACAGCGATAGTCTCATCCCATGCTCCCTGCGAGAGATCATTCATATGAGGTCTATAGTTAACCCCCGCCGCATTAACAAGAATATCCGGTGTTCCAGCATTTGCTTTTATTGCACGAATCGCATCGCGCATAGAAGCTTGGTCTGACAGGTCTGCGACGATCGCTTCAGCTGTGACGTGGAGATCTGCAAGATGATCGATAGTGTCTTGAAGAGGTTTAGGTCGTCGCGCGACAAGAACAATTCGACAGCCTGCGCGACCGAGGGCAATTGCCATTTCGCGGCCTATGCCTGATGAACCGCCAGTTACGACAGCGACTTTGCCGGCGAGGCTGAAGAGGCTGGATAGATAGCCTGAGATGGCTTGGGGACTTGGAGCCATGGCAGTGAGATGACGCTAAATCGGGTCAAGGTTGGTATAGTGAAAGAGTAAAAGCTTGTAAAGACAGTGGTTATATGCGCTGTAGAGATAGTCGCGTGGCTGTTTTGTTCGGCTGGGATATGAGTCTTGTGAGCGAAATCGGCTGACGGAAATTGTTGCACGAGGTGTACTGATAATTGCACGTATGCGGGGTAGACGAATCGTGACTCAACGTTATTGACTAAAGCGACATTTCACGATCAAACATCATGATTACAACAAAAATGTGAAATGCCTCCATAATGATGATGGAGAATAATTAAAAAGAATGCTCATTTTAACGCCAATCGAGAATCACTAAGCAGTAGCGTCTATCCTCACCAAAACCAACCACCAAGTCTCTGCCCCAATATCAACGACCCCAGGCCCATTAACCTCAAGATGAGCAATATGATCACTCAGCGCACTCAAAGGCCCTAACGGTCCAGCGCTCTTATCGCCTTCTGCTGAAGCTTCCAATAGCGCTTTTACAGAAACGCCAACGACTTCTGAGAGCTGTTCGGTATTGACCAGGCTGGCGTGAAGGCCTCGTTTGTTCAACCAATCGTGATTCGCGACAACGACATATGCGACCGCGCGTTCAGCAGCTGTTTTGGGTTTGCGCGTAGCTGCTGCGATTGTTCGACCCGGAAGACCAACGACTGTTCCTACAGCACCGGTGACAGCGCCTAACGTAATTGATATAGCGCCTCCGACGACACCAGCTGCTGCGCCGAGGATGTTTCCGCGCTTGGTGTTGGCGGCGATGTTCTTTCCAATACTCTTAGCATGGTTCTGGACGTTTTTGACGTAATTGACAGGTTGTTGGCCAAGGCTCTTTGCGACGTCTCCAGCGTGATTAATAGCGCGCTCTCCGACCTTGGCTGTCATGAAAGCGGAGATGGTATCGAGGAATGAGCCCCAGGCTTCTTTTGTGATGCCATGGCCGAGAAGAGCGGGCGCGTAAGCTTTTAGGAAGGGAGATGTCTGGGTGGGGCTCTCTTGAGGGATTGCGATGGGGGGTTCTTGGGCGGATGAAGCTTCGGAGTAGCTTGGGAGAGGAGATGCGGACGGGAAGTTGAAGGGGTTTTCGGCGGTTGGGACCTTATCGGATGAGGCTTCGTTTGCAGAAGAGGGGCCTGCTTCGGCTTGGTATGCTGGTAAGGGATCTGAGGGCTGTGAGGAGTTGGCGAGATGCTCTGCTTCTTTGCTGGAAGACATGACGAGTTTTGAACTTGAGTGACTGAGATGCTAGTACGTGTGAGTGAGATGGATACGATAAATGAATGAGCGACTGTCAGATCTTAAGTAGCTTCACAAGATGGCTTAAATGCCACTTCGTCATCGGTTATAACGGCATTGCTCAGCCCTAAGATGTGAATTAACCCAGATACTGAACCAATAGGATCCTCCGATAATCACGCGGCTGAATTATCTCGAATGGCTTGACGGAATGAGACTAGTGCGTCAGCCTCAGAGAGTAAGCGAGAGCGAGGGGATCCAGTTATGAAGCCACGTAGTGAGGCTGTGCTGACCTCGAATGGATCGCTATCTTTTGAATCGAACAGTTAGGAACAAGTTGAAAGAGATGACACACGGCGGAATCATTTGATTAGGTACTTGAAGACAAGCCCAATCCCCCGTGAGACGGCTCACACTTCACCAAGTGATATTCTCATCTTTCCTCCGATTGTCGTTGAGCAGTCGCCTGCCAGCCTTTAAAAATAAAACCTCCATCTTGAAAAAGCTCAGTACCACGAGAGTGTCTCCCATCATCCCGCCATACTTTCTGCGCCGCTGGGCATGCCTGAAAGTGCAAAGCTGCTTCATCTTCAGAATATAACAGATCGGGTGACACTGCATATGAATCTGTATGGGAATATGGCGAATGATACTTATAGCATCCCTTGCAACTTACTCCCGTCTGGAGTTCTCCCGTGTCAGTATTCAGAAAGGGGAAGATGATGCTTGCTGCGAGACGGTAGTGGCCCCAGCCTTGTGTTGAAAGGGTTTCCCCCTCTGCCTCCAATTTTTCGTCGACTTTGATATATGCCGCCAGCAAGTCTTTGAACAGAACACCCCGGATTTGGGTCATCTTTTGATAGTTATGCCAGTTATGTCGCTTGAAAGAACGTACGACCGTTGACTCAAAGGCTTTGTTGAGGTCTTCAGCGTGGTTGATGTACAAACGACGCCATGGCATCTTCTGAATGATGCGTGATTCCTTAACGACAGCTGTTTCTGGTGATGTGCAAAGACAATCGTAACAGCATCGTTTGGCTGTCGGGAGGAACAGGAAATCACCGAACCAGCCGCAGAACGCACACCTTGTTGTCACCAGTGCTTTGTGTATATCTTGGTATGAGACATAGCTGCTAACGTCTGTTCGTCTCACAGCGTTGATGGCATCCGGGGCGTGTTGCAGAACGAGCTGGTAGATACGGAGATGAGTCGCTACGCAGCGCGTATGACGACTGACTTGTCTGAAACAACGGAAAGAGTCGCAGTCTAGCTTTAAAATAATGTCCTCCAGTAGGTCTTGAGGCAGGCGGCCTAGAATGCCTCGGTGTGAGGTTGGAGCCCCGAAACAGCTGGAGAATAAATCTTTTGTTTCGGGGGAGAATTCGTGGGTTTTGGGGTCGAGCGTGGGGAAGTAGTATTTGGTTCGTTTGTAGAAGCAAGTTTGAAGAATTTGACTTCTGCTGGGTGTCACGTCTTGATTGGGACCTGGCGCCGAGTTGGTGTTTGGTACGGAGACGGAAGCCATTTTTGTAATATGGAAGTGTCTGGGAGGAGGAGTCAGCCAAGGTGGGAACGATTTGTTTATAAACTGTCAACATTATAAAGTTACTGTGATTTATGGTTTCTGGTAAAGTTGGAAAAGAACACTTTTGAAATGGACGTGGAGGATGATAATAGGGACACTGTCTTACCACTGGAAGAAATTTTATATAATGTGTATTCCGAGGTAAACTTGATGGAACTGTACTATTATTTGTAGATGCCATGCTTCTCAATCTATCATAGGGTTGAGGGCAAGGGTAAGGACGAAGTCTGTTTTGTGCTCGGCCATTTACGTGTGACATGTCAAGATACCAAACTTACACAGAACTAACTTTGCATAAAATACGTGGCGTCAACCCGAAGCCCTTGTATGTAATCAAGTTGTGTCAATAATGATGTGATGAAGGTTGCAGAGATAAAGCTCGCTTTTGGTATGGTCGAGTCAACCTGCCACCTGGTCGTTCATACTTTCGCTTACCCACTAGCAACTTTTCTCATTCGGCTGGCGTTCGGTGTCTTTCAGACTTCATTTTGTGACGAAGGATTCGGTATCACCAGTTCAGGATGGAACAGGGGAATTTGACATGACTCTAACATTTTGTTCTCTACCAGCTTGCTACTCTTCACATTGACCTCCTCGTAGTCCGGTTCTCCAGTTGTCCCAACACATCCAATCTCAACCAAATCATAAAACAACAATCCCAAACTCAAAATGAACCTTGCCAAATCTCCTTCCGTCTATCAACACCTCTGTAATCAGAATCCATCAAGAATCATCTGTTGACGATGATATACACCAAACGTAAACAGGATAACCGCGTACAGTGTAATCTGTACGAGGATTCCGAACATCACCCAAAACTGCTCATGGTTGATAAGTGGTATGCGAGCTGTAAATCGGCGACAATATTCATCTTGTTCACTAATCCCCCAGAGCACACCCCCATTGCCCGTAAACCAGGCTTCTCGACCTGGGAGTTCCCGGCTCAGCCAAATGCGCTGTGCATCCGCACAGGTCTCGAAGTGCTTCTCAAACTCTTGGTTTGAGAAGCATCGGTCGCGCTCCTCAGCATCCGGGTTGATCCTAGCGTCGCGAAAGGGGCCGCCTCCCTGGAAGAGTCGATCTTCAAATGCTTCTTCGCAGCCTCTGCAGCTACGGCCTTCTTCAACTTCTCCAGTGACGGTATTCAAGTAAGGGAACTGAATCGCTGCCGCCGTGCGGTGTTGCAACCATTCATCCCAGAGGAGGTTCGTCAAGGAGTCAGGGATGTCCAGTTGCAGCTCGGAGGAGTTGAGCCAGAACAGGTCGTCCACCAAGACACCTCGGATGCCTTTCAACATTCGTTTGGGGTGTGAAGGGTTCCGGAGTTTGAGGCAGCGCATGGATGTTTTCGAGAGTTTCTTCAGAAGGCGCTGCTGATTCTTCTTACTTCCCCACAGGGGTAAACCCTGGAAGAAGACCAACAGTTGCTCAGAGCTAATAACTGCCATCCGAGGCGATGTCTGGAGGCACTTGTGGCATGTCCGGGAGCAAGTTGGCAGGAAAAGTAGCGATCCATATTCCCCGCAATACTCGCACTGAGGCGAGGTGAGGGTGTCATGGATCTCCCCAATGGTGACATGGGGACTTAGGCCGGTGCGAAGAAGGCTGACCACAGCGCTACTGCCATGGGTCATCACCTCCTTGCAGTCCAGAATAGTCTCAGTCAGTCTATGCGCTTTTGCATTGATGTTTCGGAAATTCCGGAAGGACTGGACATCCAGATGACAGAGGATGGTGTTCATAATATCGCTCGGTAGTGTCTCGAAAATTGCTAGATCAGCAGTTGGGTTTCCCAGAGGGTTGACCAACGACTTCGGGATGGTACCAAAGCTCTCCATTAGGGGGAAATACTATTTCCTCCTAACGTACGAGCACTTTCGCCGGATTTCATCCCATTCTTCGGCTGTCTTGGCCCTGTCGCTTACAGGAGCGCTGCGACCAGATCTGCTGGCGAGATAGGTATCCATATCGGACATTTCGTGATGGGCTAACTCAGAGGACATCTTGCCAAATCAGCTTAACTGTAGATTTGGTTTCTGTGAGTGATTTGGGTTGAGTGTATGTCCAAGGCAGTGTGTTGACCGATCAGGGCTGGTGAGTGGGAGATGGCCCTAGGAATTGTGTACAGAGGATAGACGTGGCTCCGGACAAAAGATTCTCTGATATCTGAGAGGACAAGATGCGTAGTAGGTCCGAAGGCTATTAGATGTCAAGATAGAGGGGTGTATGATGAAGACTCGTGGTCGTTACTATGTTGAGGGTTTGGTCAAGGGATCAAAGAAGGTAGGATAATGAAGAAGATGAATGTCAACCTTGTTGTTGATGACTAGGGATCGTGAGTCAAGAAAGACAGATGTTTTCTTGACGGCCAGTGACGAGGAGTTCGTAGTTCGGTGATTGATAAAAGGCTGTGTGTCGTGGGTTGAAGAGGAGATGTGAGAGTTGTCTTGTGAGGGAGGTGTTGTTATGAAAGATGAGAGATGGGAAGAGTGTTTGAGAAAGGAAGAAGTTGTTGTGAGAGAAAATGGGGATGGAGGAGTAAGATAAGAGGGGAAGGGAGTAGGTATTAAGACTGGCTTTTTGACACTGGCAGAACAAACGCTCCGGACAATGGCTGGAAGTTCTGGCGCGGTTGTTTCGTGGCACTGGTAGAAGTATGGGAGCTGGCACTGAGCGTATCGTAACTCTGCGCGTTTCTACGTGACAGACGTCTTGGCACAGAACGTGTGAACAGCTTAAGCTGTTCGAGCTGAGGCTGACCAACATTGAAGCACGCTCGGTTTCCATCGGGACATATCTAACAAAGAGGTTTCGCCTCTCGTATTGCCTCAGTGTTGCTGCTACGCCGATCTCAGGATAGGCTTGTATCAAACAGAGTGAAATGTATTGAACATGAGAATCGGAAAGCCAATTAGAACACAAAAGAATACCACAATGCTGCATCTAGTGAACGATGGAACACCTGCTACGAGTATCCCCGGTAAGTACCAGCGCAAAGTCCAATGAACATCCGAACCAGTACTCCGAACACTGCAACCAAAAAGACCAAATTGTCAAGACATATCCCTCTGCCTGTCTGAGTCCCTTCAAGCAACTTTCTCCGCCACCCCCAACCCTTTCACCCGCGGTACTAGGACCTTGCCATTCCGATACTCATACTCGAACTCCGTCCTCGAGCCACGATCTTCCTGGAACGATACTTGGATGATCCGCATCATAACCTTAAGAAGGTCTGCATACTCTGGGTACTCCTGCTTGACGTCCAGCTTCACGAGCTTGAGACTTTCGTTATCCTTCTGAGCGTCGTGAGCGACACGATTGATGATGTTCATATCACGTTGTGTCGAGAACCCAGCTTCCATGTTGATCCAGAGGACATTCTTAGCTTCAGATAAACTTTCGTATTCGTGTAGAGAGGTAGATCCATCATCTAGAACGACGTAAACAAATCGTGGCGAGATATCTTCCAGACGTGTTGGTGTTATAGTTGATGCAGTACCATTCTCGGCCAATACGGAAGCCAGCTGATCCGCAAAGCTGAACAGGCTACCCTGAGAGCCCGGCAAAATGTTGAACATTAGCCTCTGAGTGGAAGCCACCGCTGTTGAGATAACACAGTAGCAAGATTGGCCGATGTAGTCGAATGTCTTTGTCGCTGGCTCAAGACCACTGAACTGATTACCCTGTAGCATCTTGTTCCAGCCGTCGTTCGATGGGAATGGCAATTGTTCACAACGTTCATCTAAATCACTTGTCAGTCACTCCCGATAGTAAATATGAGTAGGGGAACACGTACCTGGCCACATATTTTCATTCATGCCGAAAATAAGACTGTATGCGGGTGATATGTCCGAGAGCCCGACCAGAGCTAGGGCACCGCCAGGGACGAGAAGTCTGCGCAAATTGGCTAGTGTCTCTGAAAGAGAGTTGGCTGTATGAAGGACGTTATTCACAATTATAATGTCGTATGTATTGGGACTAAAGCCTTGTTTGACAGGATCGCGGTTTATATCGAGGCTTTTGAGCTTGAGGAAGTCTCTGGTAATGCTCGCCTTGGTCTGCTCCAGCACTGAAAGCGACGAGTCGGTAAGAGTATACGAGACACTCTTCTGGTCGCGAAGCGCATCAAATAGGGTCTGAGTGTTGTTACTCGTACTGGCGCCGACTTCGAGGACGTTGAGAACCGGCTTCTTGGTTGCATAAGCTGAGAGGTATTGCTTAAGATGACTTCTCATCTTTTGCATCAACTCCATGCCGTCTTGCATCCGATTAAGCCTATCGCCCTGCAGCAATAGCGGCATCGGATCAATGGTCCCTTGCAGAATGGCTCCCAAGTTCGGTCCAATCTTTGCCAGAAGCTCTCCCTCAACGCCCATGCGCATCAGCGACGATAAGATCTCTATCGTAACCGTCATCGTCACATCGCCCAGCACAAGTTTACTCGCTTGAGACGAGTTGTACGCTTGCATCCATTGATACAATTGTTTTCGGAAACCGCTAAGCTTGGAGGGATCAAAGTCCGGGATATCCAGAGGGATGTTGTTGAGAGATGCGCGAATAATGAGCGCTGCTGCGCGTGCTAGCGTGATTTGGTGATCGGCTGTTGCTTTGCATAATGGTGTTCGAGGTCGAAGTTCAGAGCCGGTGAAGAAATTGGCGTCGGGTTCCCATTCGACGTGGTGCACTGAGTCCCAGTCATCATCGTCGTGGATGACGAGTTGGTCTCTGATGATAGGCTGCACTATGGACATGATTGGAATGTGACTATGATGATAAGATAAGGATAAGCGTAGAGGTTCTCTCTGCAAGCTATGAAGTAGGAGCTGGAGATTGTTGGCGCCAAGCAAGTCCTTATATCCCCCAAAATCTCACCACTTCGGGAATGGAGGGGGAGGCGATGACATTCGTATCTCCGGGGGATACCCCAATATTTCTCGGAGCCGCAAAGCATGTGAGACCCTTTAACCCCACGGGGAAATAAACGACCGAGCTTCCGATACGTGCCCGCGTTTGGGGTAAGTGGTGCCATGACATGTTACTGTGACTTTTTATCTCCTGATCAACGTGGACAGATGAGATTGAATTGGGAAGTTGGGGAAGACCCCGCGTTTGAAGATTGATGGTATTTTGGGGGCTGATTGACGAGACTTGGAATCAACGGATGGGGCGGACGCTGCCGTCGATCCCGTCGCGGCAGAAAGCCATTCAACTTTCTTTCAACCAATACTGTTATATTCCTGTCGAATAAACTCCACTGTTCCCGTTCAGGTTACGTTGAAGCTCTGTACAGGCAGATGATCAATCGACTAATGCATGTGATTGCGGGAAACTCCACAAATCGCATCCGCGATACCACGCAAGATCGGAGCCGTCGTTTTCGTCTTCTGACAGGCACAATAACCTGTTCTGACGTCAAGAGGGGGTTTCACAAGCTGAGGGACATATCTCGGGTCGCCGGCGTTGATTCCGGGTGTTCCGGACTTGATCGGGGATGACATGACGAATGAGGGTTTTAAAAGCATACATCACGGCATTATTATTCAGTGTTCACTGGTGTCTCGCCACATTGTGTAAAGGTCGCAGAGTCCAGTTCGGTAATCGAGCCATCTTCTGTGCCGCAAGCATGACTGAGGCGGCTGTATGTTGGGGAGCAGATGCGGCATAAAGTTTTTAATTGCACGGCTCATTTTGAACCGCGCAATTTGGCGCTCTGGAGTCTTCTTCTGTCAAGAGTACCAAAACCGGGGGAGCACCATCAATAAGTCAGCTAACGCATGTCATCAGCTGGTTGAAGTCCGAGATGGTGAGCAAAGTCCCATTTGTTACCAGCAACATATCCCAGGTGTATATATCACATGCAGCTGTCTCTTAAACAGTCCTCTGATCGCTCTGTATCGGTGGACAACCAAGAGCGTAATTTGAGTATTAATGAATCCGTCCCCATTTTATGTGATAATGTCGTACAACCTCATTTGCCCTCAGCACATTCGTCATCATAAGAAACTTCTCTGCCAGCCCTTGAAGCAAAAGAGAGGCACAGCACACAAGATGTCCCTCAGTGGTGCTGCTGCTTGATGCTATTAACTAATCGCTCCAGGATGTCAGCCCCCTCAGAGTCAGCATCAAAATACTCTGCGCCATCAGCAAATGGCTCCATTTCTTCCTTGTCTCGATGGACAACCCAGACCCGAAATGATAGACCAACAGTAGTCAGTACATGAATAGTTTTCAGGCTGCCACGCGCCATGTACGTCGATGCTGCTTTGATCGCCTGTTCTTCCTTTTGACTAGTCTCCACTGCCGGTCGTTTCGACTGAGTGAAGAGCACAGGTTTAAGAGTGTCCTGGACGGCATCGTAATGATTCACAACAAAATCAACGCTAGCGAGGGTTTCGTCTGGGTCTAGTTCGAAAATGACGCTGTATGAATCTCCAGGAAAAGAACGTTGTAGCCACACTGTCCAAAAACGAGGAGCCATTTTGACATCTTGACTTGCGTCATTGTAGAGCTTGCGAAGGATGCCTGTACGAGGTACAATGCTCATTGCATCCAGGTTAATGGGTGATTGAGTAAAGATGGAGCTGAGGAGGTAGCTGCAAGTCTTGCTTTTGAAGTTTTGCAGACGAGAATTTAGTACTTTTGTCAATGAAGGCAGCTCAAGGTGAGTGAGTCTTGCTGAGTAATTCTGTAAGCGCCAAGGTTCACTCTGCAGAGGGATCTCAGGTTAGCGCGCGCTACGACTATATGTAGCCACATCCAATCCATGACAAGTGCTGTTTCATCGCGCTCCCTTTACATCATGTGTTGGCTGCTTTGATTGGCCAAGTGCGCTTCGTGCAGTTGCGAAATCAGAGACTGACTGAAAAAAGATAAACTTTCACCCGGCACTGAATTGGGTATATTTCTAGCCATGTCTCTGATTCAAAAGTCTTTCAAACCCATGTCTACCGTTACAGAAAACGCTCCTCTGATTTAAACTTAGCGCCGAGTGGTATTGCAGTGGATACATTGTTTATAAAACGAATATTCTACACATCGGGCTGGCGATACCGGCGGGGAACGTTCACCTGCCATTATAAAGTGTTTAAGCGTGTTCCATATACGCCAAAATCCACGGATCTTCAGCAAGCTCTTTCGCTGATGATCTCTGATCCGGATCCCACTGCAGCATTCTATTCATCATGGCAAGAAACATCTCTTTTCGCTCGCCTTCAAGACTGATTTCCTGCTGTGCGAGTGAAGTTCTTTCAGGAATTTCTATCTCATTACGGAAGTCACCTAGAGAGGTCGCTGATTAGTAATGGAAGTATTATGACGGACGGTCAAGGCAGTTTACCGGTGTCTGTAAAGAACTTATGGCTGGCTTTACCAGCTTGAAGGACTTCGGGTGGAGGCGGACCGAGAAGTGCGATAATCTCGGCGAGATGTGCTCTGCTGCGGTATTTCTGGAACTCGGGGTCATGTCCTGTAAACATATGCCGACCTTCAAAGAGATCCCAAATCTGGTACGGAAAGGAATCAGTTTCAGTGCGAAACGATGCTCTAAGTGGCTTACCATGCATCCTGCGTTCCATATGTCCACCTTGTACGACCAGGGTGCTTCAAGGATGACCTCAGGAGCTCTGTAAATGTCTGGCTGGATGTCTTCGCAATGCTCTACATCACCAGGAACAGCCGAGCCAAAGTCACATAGAACTGGCGCGCCATAGTCCTTGGGCTTTCGGAGTTCTCGTGATATGTAGATGGTTCTGCCGTCTACCTCCTTTCGTGGAGTTGGATCACTGAGTTCCTCCTCCTCAAAAGCCGTGAATACTGAGTCGTCATAAATACCGAACATGATATTGTCTCCTTTGATATCTAGAATCAAAAGGTAAGAAGATATTCAAGTTCCATTGAGGACTGCGGAAGAATACCTGTATGTATGACCTCGCACTCCGTATGGAGATAATCGAGTGCTAGAAAGAGTCGACGCAGGGTGACAGCGAGGACCACGGGAGGGAGTCTTCCTACTGGATTGCGGTGCAGGAATGTCCACATGCTCTCCCAGAGTGGACGATGAACAAGACATTGATGAGACCCGTCTGGGCCCGTAGCGTCGAACGAGTCCAGCAGTTCTCTCACCGTGCTGCGCCCGGGATGCTTTGATGAAGAGGCAGAGATGCGTTTGTACATTTTAAGCTCATTGTCGAGATGCTGGCCCATGGACTGGGAATTGATGAACAACTTCAGAGCGACATGTCGGCGACCACTAATTCACATTAGCATAGAGCTCCTTCGGAGATCTTGGATACACTGACTTGAGGTCGCGCGCCAACCAAACGGTCGAGCTAGCTCCGAAGCCTAATTTCCCAACCACCTGGTAGCGGTTGCGCAGGACTTCCCCAATTTTGGTTGGATAGTACCGAGACGCGAGGTAGTCAGGGAAACGCTCTTCCTCTATGTTCTCCTCTATTGGGACTCTTTGGAAACTGGAATTCGAGAAAACCAGAGGCTTCCATGCCCGGCCAGGCCATGGTATTTTTCGAAGAAATGAGGCCATTGGGGCGCGTCTCGGGCGTTGATTATCGTCGGAAGCTGAGCGAAAAATTAAGTATCCTTGATTGACGCGAGTTTGGCACAGGCGCTGGGGGAAAGTATGGATATGGCCCTATCATGTCTTGTCTTGTCCAGGTTTGTCGGCAGCTTCACTACCTTAGGTTGTTGGTCGTAGCGAACTCTGATTAGTCAGGCGGCCAGCCCGCCAATATAGAGCATGGGCAATCAGCATCAAAGCCTCATATATGAAATTAATTCGCTGGCTGCTTTATAACTATGTAATACTAGAACTTGGCTGTCTCAAAAACGCCATGTCGTCCAGCTCCGCTACTAAAATTCGCAGCACCTTTTACACTCTCCGTAGTGATAACCTTGACGCCATTCTCAAACTCATTCCTCAGAGCATCCTGAAACGACGTCGCGTTATAAACAGAGTAATAACAACTGGCCCTGTCCACATTCATACACTCCTGCGGAAACGTAAGGAGCTGCTTCGCGATCTTGGTCGCCTCCACCAAGGCCTGACCCTTGGGTACAACGCGGTTCGCCAGACCAAACTGCAACGCCTCCTGCGCCGAGACTGGTCTTCCAGTGAGGATCATATCCATGGCTCGACCGAGGCCAATGATGGCCTGTAGCCGAACGGTACCGCCGTCGATGAGGGGAACGCCAAATCTTCGGCAAAATACACCGAATACAGCATCTTCCTCGGCAACGCGCATGTCGCCGATGAGGGAGAGCTCCAAGCCGCCAGCGACTGCGTATCCAGCGACAGCGCTGATGACTGGCTTCTTTACCTGCATCCTTGAAGGGCCGATAGGGCCGATGTTTCCATCTTCAACTTTGTGATTCGGGTCAATGATTGGACCGAGGTATTTGTCTGTTCCCTGCGCGGGATTCCATTTGGCGACTTCGTGGAGATCGAAGCCTGCGCAGAAAGTACCGTGTGCACCGTAGATAATGCAGACTTTTTGCGAGGCGTCGTTCTCAAATGCTACAACGGCGTCGGCGAGCTTTTTGGCTGTAGATCCGTCTATGGCATTCTTGCGGTGAGGACGTGAAAGAGTGATGGTTGTGATTCCATCGGAAGTCCGGGAGACTTGAACTGCTTGAGGCTCGGTATCAGACATGGTTGATGAGATGATAGAGTTTCACAAGTGTTCATTTAATGAAAGAAAAGAGTCTGTTCAAAGAATCTTTTATACCCCAGAAGCGGCTGGATCGGATCGTCAGCCCGTTATAACCGATGAGAAGTTTACGTTGTATTTATTATTAACCGTGAGGAGCATGTATATTGAAGGGCGTGACGCATGAAGTGATTGGAGGTCCCCTCTGCTTTGACCTCTCCAGAGAATGTTTCGAGTTTAGCGCTATCCGACATCCTCGGCAACGAGGTTTGTTAAACCGGATGCATACCGAAACAGGTGAAGGTCACGTCAAAGTTCATATTGAAACATCAGAAAATTTAATAAAATATAATATATTATTTTTAGCAACGGCGCTTTATAGCTGTAACAGGGTGGTTAATGAAACTTGGCGACAATGTTGACCGTTTATTGGCCCTGCAGCGACGAAGCGCGCGGCGAACACGAGGTAAGGGCTTCTTGTCTATAAGAACCTGACAGATGGGCAATAGCTCATTGAGTTATCATCAGTCCCACAGAATTTTGATCTGTATATTATTATCATCAAGTTTTCACAAGTACTATTCTGTCAGGTCTTCTACAAGCCGACCAGATTGTCCGGAATTGACACCATTATCTGTCCCTCTGTTATTCAACAAGAAACTCTACAACTGTTCCGTAGAAAGATCATACAGTTATAAGGAATAAAACTAGAATACAACATGCCATCTAAAAAAGATCGTTTATATGTCGGATTGTATGCTCGAGGAGGTACTGTGAAAATGCCTGGCGGGGAAGATAAATCAGTCTGCCTACAAAATCCCGGCCCTTTCTCAACTAACAAATGAAAACAGATGTCATTGGGCTCTCCTAGTCGGGCCAAAAGCCGAAGACAGCGAGACGCGCGGAAAGCGCTTCCATGCCAAAGAGCGGATCTATAGCGGCACGCAATCAGTCTGGGAGTTCAGTGAGTAGGAGACTGGCACGACATCCACCCTCATGATCTTGATCCGTATTCAAATTGCAAAGGTCAAGAGCCCGAAGAAGCTTGAAGCTACTTTGAGGAGTGTGCCCATGAAGGGGGGACAACCGGGATGGAATTGTGTTGAATGGGTTAAGGAGGCGCTGGCAGCACTGCAGGCCAACAATGAGGCGCTGGGGACGTCTGTACTGGACTGGACCACGGTTCGCGATACGGCTATGTGGCACGTTGAGCAGAAAGCCTTGCAGCATCGATTCGATGGGCAGGCTGCTCCAAGACAGTTCGATACTAGCAGAGTGCCGACGTATAGTCTGCTTAAAGGAAAGGAGCTGGTACCGTGAGGGTTCGGCATGATGAGCAATTGAGTTGTATAGATATAGCTTTAGAACTCGCCAAAGTACTGCCGACGTATTCTTTCCATTTCCAATTCATGCGGTAAAGGCGTAAGGAACCCGTCAACCGCATCCCGCCAGAATACATTCCGTGGATTAACGTGCCATGCCGACGTGTATTCCCAATATGGCGGCATCCATCCAGACGTCTCCCAGTCTATAATGCCAGTAACTGTATCACCTGAGGCCATAATATTAAGACTGCTTAGGTCACCATGCGTAAAGACTGGCCCCTCCCAAGGCCCATTGTGAAACTCGATAAGCTCTCGTAGACCAGGAAAGGCTTCTTCATCATCTCTGAGCTCTCGATGAAAGTCCTGGATTGTTGCAAAAGGACCCCAGAAGGATTTATCAGGAAGACGTTGATCGAAGATAGGACCCCCATCAACATTGGCGACACCAACGCCAGCTGGTGGGGGGATACTGCGTAACTCTGCAATCATGGCCTTCAATTGCGCGAGAACACGCGCCTTGGACTCTTCGGATCGTTGTGTCCAATTTTGAGATAGATCTTGACCCCTTATCCTTTCCATGAGTATGTACACACGGCCCTTGTGCTTGAAGCTACAGTATACCTTCGGGACTGGTATTGATGTATTTTTCGAAACGAATTGCATGGCATTTGCTTCTGCCAATGTTGTGAAGGCGGTTGATTTGATGCAGAGCTTTGATGAGACTAGTGTAATACGCGCTGGATGTTTTCGTAGACGGCGGAGACATGGTATTCTATAAAGCTTATAGAGAAATAGAGTGAGGAGGCGCATGAGAAGACTAGAGTTAATTTCTTTTGACTCCATGGCTGCAGGAATGGGGGTTTTTAACCGTGTAAATGTTCGTCGCGTTGTCAGTTACGGGATGGTTGAATTAGGTTAGAATGACGGCTGCCGCGACACCGGATTAAAGAGTACCCGACACCGCTCTGATTCACAGCGCAGGGACCTACGATATGGTGAACAATGCTACTGTAATAATAAAGCTAAAAGATATAGTGTGTTGAGGATAACTTAGTCTTAAGAGACTCTTACAGTGGTCAAGTGTCAGAAACAAAATCTAAGTTGCTCGCCATGGGTCCGCCGGTCTATCGTGGATCAATCTGCTTGATACGGTTAAAATCACCATCCAATCGTTGCTCTGTCAAATATAAACCCACTCCCAAGACTCGCATAAGTTTGCGATGAAGGTTTGAGCTTCTCAGTAACCTATTTCCTATAAAACGCTCAACTCGAAGGCAAAAGCCGTCGTGGTATCTTGATGCTTCATCCCAAGTACCATTTTCCCCTCCTTCAACACCTCCTCCCTCTCCCCAAAATCACGCGGTCCATCAACACGCTTGAACTTATCCCCATCAACAACCCGAAACGCCAACGTCTTAACCTTGACTCGTGTATCCTCCGGAAGTCCTACTACATCAATCGTCCAATCCCCTGGTCTCGAGCGCGTACCAGCTAGTATCCGCACAATGCCCTCTTCAACAGTCGCATAAACATCCAACAACCCATCTGAACTCGCGGTAGTCTTTAATCGTTGGCCCTTCATGCTGGAGGCGTAGTACTTGTAGACCTGATACTCAGCCGTTGACCAATATCCCTCGCCCTCAATTGTATAGCTACCGTCATGACCGTTCGGCTTACTCAAGAGACCTGCTATAATCAGCATCTAAACCACGACAATTCACGAGAAACTTACCAGCCATAAAATCGTGCAACGCTCCAGCAATAGCCCAGTTCCCTCTAAGACCACGTGCATTCTCTCGCTCAAGACCAGCAATCCACCATGCCCCCGCAGACGGTACTTGTTCTCCATAGACAGCATACTCATTGATGTTCACATCTTGAGCCTTTTCGAGAGGAATGTCGTGCTTGGACAACAGGTCGTGGAATGAAGCCATTGAGCTCGCCATGGTGACTTCTTCGTCGCCGCCCTCCATGTGCCAGGACCATTGATCAGGCAGGCTGTATTTGCAGCGCGACAGGAAAGCTGACCACCATTCATGGGATGCTGAAGGAATGGCTGACATACTGGGGCCAGTAATCCGAGCGGATGGAAGTGCTTCGCTGTGGACATATTAGAAGGAGCTCAAGTGCCAATGGGATAACATACCGAATCTTCTCGAACGAACGAGTCCAGAGCTCCAGCCATTGTTCCATCGAACGATTCCAAAAGAAGCTCAAATCCGGCTCATTCCAAATATCTATAACAAGGCCCTCGATCATACTAGACTTCTTGACATCATCAAGCGTTCGTTCGAGAAACTCATCCCAAGTTGTCCAATCATCGTTGTCTCCAGGGTACGCGAAATCTTCTGACTGTCCACCATCGGCTCCCCAAGTAGCAGGGAGCAAGTAAATGAACTCGCCGCCGTGTTTTCGAGTAGTTCTGTAATTGCTCAACGCTGAAGCAAAGCGAGCCTAATCATGTCAATACATTTACCAAAGCTTCTCGCAGGTAGTTCACCTTGTAATCTTCCAGAGTGACGGCATAGCCTTTGGTTCCTGGTAGTTGAGATCCACCCCCTCGACCATAATTGAACCCAATCTCTTTGTAGAAGTGATCCGGTATCTGATCAGGTCTATCTGGTATTCCGTACAAGATACCAGAGGCGAGATGACGAGGCGGTCCTGTCTGAACGGTGAGGTCTACCGTTGCTACTCCAACAACAGGCTCTTTGACCTTATCTACCTCTGATGGCAGGTTCTTCAGCATGGACATGTACTCTTCCGGCATTTTGGCGATGTTTTCAGCTTATTGGATTACTCGTGTGAGTTGAAGTGTTGAGCGCTGAGGTATATACCCATGAAGCAACTGAGACTAAGCCATTAGTGGGAGCTCCGGTGGGATGCGAAAGTTGCCGGGACACAGTGATGCGGCAAGGTTAGAGTTATTTTTATGATTTTAAGCATAAAACAGGGTATTTGATCCGCAAGCTAAGTCCTGGTTTCTGTTTCCGTTTCAGTTATTCTTCATTACCGGATGTTCTTGACTCGTGATGTCCCGAATCATGATCTACTCCACCGACTCTTCTCCGGTGGGAGACAGCCTCCAATTGGACATCAAAGTATTATCGATCCCCCCACAACATCATCAAACCAAATCATCTTCCCCTTCCCCATGGGGCGACAAACTTGGCATAATGTGAAGAATGTAATACTTAAACACCCGACGATCCTTTCAATTCCCTTCCATCACCACCATCATCATCACTACAATGTCTCTCCATGAGAAACAAAACATCGATCACATCGAACAAGATGTCACCTCCCAAAAAGAATGGAGCAACGTCCAAGGCGAACAAGGCGCCTCCATCGACCGCAACATGTCCCTCTGGCAAGCCATAAAAGCCTACCCGGGCGCCATAGCGTGGTCATTCCTCCTATCATCGTCTATCATCATGGAAGGTTACGACATTGTCCTCATCGGCAATCTCATGGCCCAACCGGCTTTTCAGAAGGCTTACGGTGATTGGTACGGTGATAAACTCGGCTATCAGATTTCTGGACCGTGGCAAGCTGGGCTCGGGAATGGAACTGCCGTGGGAACCATCATTGGTGCTTTTGCTAATGGGTGGCTTACGGAGCGGTTTGGGTATCGTCGTACGCTTGTGGCGTCTCTTGTGGCTGTTGCAGGATTCATCTTCATTACTTTCTTTGCGCATGATCTCCCTATGCTTCTTGCGGGATCTATCCTCTGCGGTTTACCTTGGGGCGTTTTTGCGACAATGGCTCCTGCTTACGCCTCGGAGATCTGTCCCATGGCTCTTCGTGGCTATCTGGCTAACTACGTTTGCCTCTGCTGGGCTCTCGGTCAACTCCTCGCCGCTGGCGTGTTGTTCAGCTTTTCAGAGAACTCAACCCAATGGGCATACCGACTACCCTTCGCGATACAGTGGATCTGGCCTATTCCTCTCATCATCATTCTCTGGTTTACACCTGAATCGCCGTACTGGCTCGCCAAGAAGAACCGTCTTGAAGAAGCGAAACGCGTTTTGAGACGGATTTCGGCCAAGAGCAGCAAGACAGAAGAAGATCTTGACAAGCAGCTTGCCATGATTGTTCACACCAACAAGATCGAGAGTGAACATACCAAGGGCTCCAGCTACCTCAACTGTTTCAAGGGCATCAACCTGCGACGCACCGAGATCGTATGTCTTGTCTTCGTCGCGCAGAATACAACCGGCGTTGGTATCGGCGGTACACCTACCTATTTCTTCGTCCAAGCAGGCGTCGACCCCAGCAACTCCTTCAAGTTCGCAACAGGTGCACTCGGCCTCGCTTCCGTCGGCGTCATCATATCGTGGTTTCTCATCTACCGCATTGGCAGACGAGCCTTATACGTCTGGGCCTGTGGTATCTGCACCGTCCTTATGCTCATCATTGGTATTCTCGCCAGCGTTCCTCAGACTCAGGCTGTTAGCTTCGGCCAAGCTGGTGTTGTTCTGATCTGGGAGATTGTGTTCTACGCCACCATTGGACCCGTTTGCTACGCTATCATTGGTGAGATTCCAGCTGTTAGCGTTCGCAGTAAGAGTATATGTCTTGCTCGAATCGCGTACTATATCTCGCAGATCCTCAATGGCACGTATGGTCCTTACATGATAAATCCTACTGAGGGTAACTGGAAGGGCAAAGTTGGCTACTTCTGGGTGAGTCTCGAAATGCTCATATTCTGTTCCTCTCTGACATTATCTAGGCTGGGCTTTCCTTGTTGACCTTCACTTGGGCCTACTTCCGCCTTCCTGAAACAAAGGTATGTCTTTCGCGTCATCTCTTATCTCTTGATTGTAGGGTACTAACGATGTAAAGGGACGAACTTTTGAGGAGATTGATATCCTCTTCGCCAACAAGACTGCGGCAAGGAAGTTTTCTGACACCAAGGTCGATGCTTATGCTGATGACTCTGAGGGGCGTATCGTCAAGGATGCTGATGTTTGATGCTAGTACAAGCAACGCGGGAGATTCTGTGTTCATACTTGGTCTTTTGGTTGATAGCTAGAATCTCAAATACACTTTTCTCTATCCTTAAACGCCTGGAAGTCCGGGGAGAAACACCCAGTATCCTCTCACACTGCGTCTTGTTCATTTCCACGAGTTCTTCAACCCATCTGCTAACGTGACATAAACCGGCCCAAAGCCGCGACAAAAGACCCTAGGCTTTAGCATCTCCAGGAACACCCCTACACAATCCATCGAACCCTGCGGCGTGCTTTTCCCCCGTGCCCGACACATATACGAAGGGTTCTTGCAAACCTGACAATGGTCTTGGTCATCCAAGATATGCTCCTCTACGTCCAACTTCGCTTCATCGAAGGACAGCAGCACTGTTTTCTTATGCCCTATGTCAAACTTTGCTCGTTAGCTTGGTTATCGCGGTGTGATTCAAGACACTTACAGAAAACTCGTCACCACCGTACACTCTCCAAGGTCTCCAAGTTGCACCTGTGATCTCCTCACCTGGATCAAGCGTAAACGTCGCTTTGGTTCCCTCGGTGTAGCCAGCGCGCCTGGACTGGCCATCTCTGTATGTAAACTCCATACCGCAGAGCCGTTGGGATTCAGAATTGAAAAAGGCTGTTATCAGAGATACACTCGCCCAGCTTCCCTCTTTACCTGGTATTCTCCAGAAGAGCTTGCTTGTATGTGCGAGCACTGCATGTCGTCCATTAGACAGATGACATTTGGCCAACTGTGTAGGTTTCGTCACAACCTCAATCCTTTCGCCCTCAAGATACAGCGTCCAGATAAAACCGTCCTGTAACACGATTAGCCTTGCGTCTTAGACCATCATCTAGGACTTACCAATCTCTCAAAGTGATTCTCCGCATAATATTCTTGGAGCACATCGCCATGCGACCCAGTGTGCACCTCAACAGCGTTTGGTTCAGCACCAGACTTTTCGATCCGGACTCCTGTGAACTTTCCATCTCCACAAAGGCGAATGGAACCATCATCATCAATCTGTACTTCCTCCCAGAAACTAAGGCTTGTTAATCTATCACCCTCATCAAGGTCGAGATGGCCAATCTCAAGGAACCACTGCCCAACATAGACGGGAGATCTTCCGTCCCAGAATTCGAAGCAGAAACCAGTTACGTGATGTAGCAGTCGGCTACGTCCTGCTCTTCCGCATGAGATCCCTACCCGCTTGACGCCGTTGAGACGAACAGTCGATGATGGGGATCGTTGCGACGCCCAAGTATAGTAGGGATATATTCGCGACTGAACCTCCTCTTTGTCGCAGCCAAACGTAGTTGTAGGTAAATCAAGCTGAATCAAGTCTCGATTGTTAAGATGTGCCAATCCGAAGGATGCTACCTTGGACCCCGATGGACACATCTTGGCAGATACGAGTCAGTAACTCGAAGCTCCACATACAAAATAGTTTCGATACTTACATCAAGAAGTGCCAGAAACCCAGTAATAGTCTCTCCATGAGGTGCAACAAGGTTATGTGTTTCACAGTTTTCAGGAGATTGCGAGGATTCATACTTGCTATTAGTCTTCAAACGTCGCCCAAAATTGGTAGTTATCTGTATTGCACACACATTTAATCGGCGGATATCGATTTTGGAATGATCCCTGAGACGTACCGTGAGAGAGTAAGCGTAGACCACGGTATGTGCCTGGTAGACTAGAGAGGTCATAAACTCAATACCAGTAATTCTTTCGCCGGCCGGTCCATCAATAGAGAGAGACTGTTCAACGGCAAAGGATCGTTTTCGCGAAGCTTGTATGATTTCGCGAGAGCCAAACTCCCGTTCTGTTCCGTCAGCGTAGTAAAACTCTAAGCCTCTGATACTGAAATCGTAGCTACTGTTGAGAAATACGGCAATCCGGTTCAGCAGTGGAAGAAGTGAACCGTTTGGGCCGCCAAAGTTCATGTTCAACATGAAGGCGGGCTGTGGTGATGATGCATCCATGGTGGGAGGCATCACAGTTGCCACGTCGGGTTGAGGAGCTGCAGGGTGCCATACAAGATGGTTGAAAGTTCCCGGCGTGCCGATGTGAGGGAACTCGCCCAGTTTCTCTACCAGTTGGATAGAAACGACCTTGCAAGCCTGGTAACTAGTTAGTCATTGAATTTATAAACTTTTGACAACACGTACATCGAGACCGAGTAACAGCCCATTTATGTAGGGGCCATTTCTCGGCTTGAGCATCTTGAGGCCGACATGTGCATCAGGTTTGTCGACCTTACCCACGAGCTTCCAAGATATCCCGCCGAGCTCATCCTTGAAAAGAAAGCCAAGTCCAACTATACCACCAAAGGTAGTGGCCACATGAACAGCTATGATTTGATCAGATAGTCTGAGCGTGAAATGTGTTTCTGCGTCAGGTTGGATCAAGCCCATGCGATAGGTCTCAGCTCCTTTCAGATTCCTTCCCCGGAAGCCGCATATGTAATTCCTCTTATCGAGATACACTCTTGACACTGAGATCCTTATCTCTTCATTCTCCAAGCCGCCAAGTCGCAGGTTCAGATATCGTGAGCCTATGACTTGAATACCCTCGGAAGGGTCTGCGCCTGGCACTCCTTTCAATCCCTCTGCTTTCTGGGTCGTTTCATACCCTAGGTGTACTAGCCCCTCTGTACAACGAGCTGTGTTCTCTAAGCGCGGCCGCTGGCGAAGCATGGAGACCATGCAGGGCGTTATGTTTTCAAGGCCGTTCCAGATGCGTAGCCGATTGCGCATGTGTCCTAATCCGCAGGTGTGACGCACAGAAGCATCCAGGTCAAAGTACAGATCGCGCCATGTCTTGGTTCTAGTGTGATCAACTGGAAAGAAGTTCATTTCGTGATCGCTTGAGAAACGACTTGCCCAGAATGTCTGAGGTAAGTCGCTAGGCTTGGTTAGATTCGCAATGATTGTTGATGAAAGTCTCAGGTTGCAAAAGGATACAGTGTCCAGGACATCGATGATACAATAGTTCAACTCAGTAGAAAGCTTAGAAAAGCAGTCTGATGATGCTCCTGTACGATTGATGCCATAAGAACTTCCCTCTAGAAAATGATGCTGGATCGGAGAGGACACTAATATGCCAGGATCAGCTTTCAAAAATTCCCAACCTACAAGGGGGGTTGCTTGGAAAGTTGCTTTAAACAGCGCGTGTTCATTCTCGGCACCAAGATATGATATCCAGCTCCAACCAGCGCCGTCTCTAGGCATGCTCTGGATGAAGTCAAATAGGACCTGCAGCAGCTCTTCTCTTCTGTAGCGTCGTCCTGACTTTAGGAGCATCTGGTGTTCGAATATTGGCCAACATGACTGATGAACGACGAATCCTTTAGTTGGGGGAATTATTGGATGCCGTTCCAATTCCAATGACGCATCGTCAGTGTAACCGACAGGCGTGAACGACAACTGTGATTGATTTTCTTGGCGCTTGACTAGAGAAGGTCAGCTGTCTTCCAGCTATGAGCGGGTTTTTGCTTACCTGCGAATATCTTGCGATACCAAACCTGTTGTGTTTCTCCACCCTCAAGATTGTTGGGGATGTAAAGTCCGCAGAGAGCGCATCTGAGACACATTGTCGCTCGTGATCGGTTCAATCAAGTCTTAGTGGCTCAAGACGAGATGTCGCGATGTTGACGGATTAATAGCGGCCGATGATAGACCTTGTTATCGGGGTCGAAGAGCGGGCAGCAAGGACTTACTTCGAGACAGGATGCGGCATTATATACCTCTACGCATGTTATCTTTTTGGCTATCTAAAGCATAAGACAGTTGTATTCTTTACCTTTGTGTTGGGGCTGAAGCCTCTCTAAACCATAACCTTATCACAGTGAGCTAGATGTGTTATTTGCAGTTGAGACTTTGGGTTGAGAGCTTAAACCAACACAGATAACTCAGCTGACCATAAAGCCGGTTTATGAATGCTCGCATTGGCCTGTGTAAAATAACCTTCAGAGCATAAATCGACAGGCCAGCAACATTGGTCACGACTTACAATAGCGAGTTATTTCATCTCTCTCTGAATCTGTATCAACTCTATTAATATCCACTACTTACCAAGCTTCGCCTTCGCCCTCAAAGCCTCCCATTCATGCTCGAGCATTCCATAATCAATCATATCCCACCACTGCCTATCAAACCAAAGCGCCTCTCTACTCCTGCCCTCCTCCACAAACCCCAACTTCTTATACAAATGCTGTCCCCGCTCATTAAACCCAAAAGTACCAATGCCGACACGATGATAGCCACCAAACCTAAACGCCCAATCCAGCGCCCAATTAATGCTCTCCCCGCCATAACCCTTGTTCCTGAACGCGTCCGCTATGATAATGCCAATATGGGTAGCCCGATGCTGCTCGAGATTCTTGCGAGTGCCGCCCCAGCCGATGCATATAAAGCCGATGGGTACTGGTTCTGAGCTTTCAATGCTCTGTTTTTTCGCTTCTTCCGGAGAAAGACACAGGACAACAGCCAGGGTGGACTTTTGAAACTCTGTCAAGAACTCTTCGACGCCTTTTTTGCTCTGGGGACGGAGAATGGAGGGATCTGCGAGGGCTTTTGCGACGGGGTCGTTTTCGATATGTTTGAAGAAGAATTCTTTATCTTTATCATTGTCTTCAGGCGAGCGATAAACAAGGCGTTCCGATTGGAACGCCTTGGTCACGCTTGAGATGTCCATATTGACGATGGTTATAGAAAGAAAAAGGTGATTACGGTTCGTCTTATGGTTTATGTAGTCGTAGATAATCGTTTATCTCATCGGGAATCCGGCACGTATCTAAGCGCAGGGTAAGCATGCATGGCGCCTCCACTTTCACCTTCCTATTTGGCGATGGCTCATGACTCACGACCCGAATTCGTGATAGTGAAGTGGTGATCAATTCTCGACGCGCAATAAATGCGCCTGAGTCATGGGATTGACTCACTTTGAGAGACAAAAGAACCTCAAGTTTGATTGCTATTCCTCAGGGACATGCAGTATCATCTTGTACAAGAACTCCTCATTTATAGACATGGGCCTTATGACAGCATGCTCAATTTCATTCGGGTCATCTCATGGGTACGCAATGTCTCATCTTGGTGACTCAGCTTGACGTGCATTCTCGTTGATCTTCATCCGGCTCAGAAGGAACACATTCAATGATGAATTAAACATATCACCTTGGTGCTGACCTATCTACTTGCTTGTCGTATGTCGCGCATTATCCTCAATACCACCGTGATCTGACGTGAGCTGGGTCGTAGTCAGCCTGCAACACCACCATCTCTTTCATCAGGCTAAGGATGTTTCCCGCGATGCAACATCACCATTCCTATCTGACATATGAGCTTTCAATTAGATATTTTAAATACTTTCTACAGGCAGCAGCTTACCAAATCATCTCATGATAGCCTAAGACAGGGTTTCCAGCTCATCATCACATGAGCCTACTGGACCTCTAGAACAACAAAATACGCATAAACACCAGCCCCAATCCTCTGATATTCCCTCTTGCTCCCCACAATCTTCACCCTCCCCTCCTCAGCCAATCCCTCAACCTTATCCTCATACCCCCTCACCTCCCAAACCGACTCCCGAACCGTCGAAACAACAACGCCCCCAGCCTTGGTAACTCTAACAAACTCATCAAAAGCCTCAGGCCCAACATGACCCTCCGTCATAGTCCCAACACAAATTACCGCATCATAACTCTGCGCAGGAATATCAAGCTTTTCAGCCAGATTCGCAACGTTGAGTGATTTGTATACGCCTGTTCGCTCAGCTACTGCGAGCATACCGGGACTTAGGTCGATTCCGTGAAGGTTTGAAGCACCGAGTTTTGAGAGCGCTGAGCCGACGAGACCTGTTCCGCAGCCGGCGTCGAGAATTTTAGATGAGGAGATTGGAGTGCTGAGGTAGGTGAGTAGATCTTGAGATGCGAGGTGGGGAGCGACGTATTCTTCTTTCTCAACGTCTTGGTTGTAGGTGTTTGCCCATTCGTTGTAGGTAGTCAGGGTCTCTGAGAGACTGGTCGCTTTGAGAGAGCGCTCGAGCTGAGACATGGTGATCAATTGAGAAGATGTGCTAATCGATTGCGTTTCCTGCAATGTGTTAATTCTGCTTGTTGTAGAAACTGGGTTGGATGAGGCATTGGGGAGAGGGGCATTTGTGTGAGCCAATGACGTAGTAGTCTGATCTGACAAGATGACGCTGGGCATCACAAGATAAGCATCACAATTTTAATTTCTCACTCAGACTTATCAACTGCAAGTAATATCATGTAATGATTATATTTATTTTATTTAATCCAAGACCATCGGGCGCACGGGATATTACTCAAAGTATTAATCTCAATAATCTGATCTAAATGCACGCAAAATCCGGTATCAACAGTCCCGAACGATGTAATCCAAACCTCGGCGAAATCTTGGCCAACTCAGCAACATACCCCGGCACACCACCCGGAATCTCCATATTATACCATAGTTTCGGATCATCCAACGCCAGCGCAGCCTCATGCATCTCCACGATCTCCTTGCTATCCCAGATCCCCTCCCGTCTATTCAACCGTCGCAGCAGATCCAGCGCCCTAGCCCGATGAGGCCCCTCAGTGCACGACCATACAACTACTGAAAGACCAGAGATCAAATCGCCGTCGAGGGAGAAACTCGGTTGGCCGGGTGTTATCAACCGCTGGGAGAAGATCTCGGCGGCGTTGAGGAATGCTTCGGCGGTGTCGGGGGTTGGTTCGGAGAGGTCTTCTGGACCGCATGACATGCCCATTCGCCAGAATGCTTGTTGGAGGTTGAGGTATGTGAGTTGGGGGGATGATAGTTCTTGGTATTCCCATGTCGCGATGTGTTTCTTTGTCAATTCGAATCGCGAGCTCCAAACCTCAAACTTGGCGTCCATCTCGGCCCATTTGGCTTCGAGTTCCTGCTTCTCGGGTCCTTCGAGGGTACACATCTCAATTCTGCCGTCGTCGTTCATGGAATATGTATATGGCGTTTGAGAAATGATATCGACAGTCTCGACGTCGAGTTTGCGCAGGAAGCTAGCTGCTTCATCGAGGTCCTGGAATGGCTGATCCGAGCTATCGCCGCACTGTAAAACATCGAGACAGCCAGAGTGAATATCCGGAATGATGGTATCCTCCAAAAACATCGAAGCCTCAACACCAAGATTCGCAAACATCTCTGTAAGCTTCCTCGCCATCTTCTGCTCCTTGGCACTATTGATCAGAACAGGCGACGAGAGCAGTTTCGTTCCAGCGCGAATATGTCGGATCGACTCTGCATACCGACCAGTAATACCCTCGAACGCAACGAATAACAAACAGCAGACTAAAGTACACTGCAGGTCGAAGGCAGACTCCATCGACATGTGGGGTATAATACGCTGGATGGACTTGTTGTACTGCTGCATAGCCAAGCTTTTCAACTGCTGCAGTGGAGAGCACGTCTCTTGGCCCGCCATGTAGAATCTATGAGCGGCGCCAACAGCGATGATGGCATGCTTGATAGGTTCGCATGAGTGTGCGAGAGGGAGGACGTAAGTGAGGTAGAAGTTTGATGAGCCGGGACAGCAGGTGAGTTGGGTGGAGGTCCAGTGGTGAAAGTGGTGAAAGTAACAGTTCTCAATGGATGTATCGGCTATACGAGGGTTGAGAGATGAGACAGTGTATCCAGTGGCGGGCATTGAAGCGCGTTGCTGGATCTGGTTCTTGTTAGGTGTTGCGTAGCCGTCGCATTTGACACGGCCATCGCGACAGCGTCGACATGTCGGCTTCTCCTCATCACACTTAAGATGCCTAACTCTACAATAACACAATGATTAGAATGAATAAATACACCGCTCTGCAAGAAAATACGTACTTGCTACAAGTATATTAGTCTCTGATTCGTCACGCAACGGGGGGGACATACCAGGTTAAACAGCCAGTGCGAACTTTGGGTCTAGAGGCGCGCTGCCATTTGGCCTTCTTGGGCAAGATTACGAGCTGGTTCGCCGACGTAGTCATGGCTTTTTCCTTGTTACGAGAAATACTTGGGTCAAAAAGGACAGGAAAGCGAGAGAATTTTGATGCTCGTTGGATGGTGCACCTCGTACGGGGAAATATCAACATGTTGCCAGTGTGGAGACGCCAAGAGGCGCAGTACAGCGCTAGCAGGGTCTAGATCCCTGCTTTTACGACGCAGCCAATAAGAGACGATACCTCGGCTGAAACGTGGGTCCCACAGCATCTGGAACTGTCTGTGTCATACCGAGTGAAGTCACGACTTGCGTAACTCTGGGCTTGCTCCAGGTTTGTTCCGCTGGAGAGAATCATGCATGTTTGACAGTGCCTCCCCAATTCACCTGAAACGGAGCATCTTGGCATGCACGTTTCCGGCTGTTGAGTGCCGATAAGGCTGAATTAGAAGAGGTAGAGATCGAGATGAATTACGCGGCTCCCAGGGGCTTTGCAGGTCGAGAACCCTCCAGAATTGTAATTTGATGCTGGAATCACGTTGTAATATGCGGTATCGCTTAACGGCGAGCCGGTTTGGGAAAGTTGTCCGTGATGAGGAGAATATGTGACTAGCGGAACTATTGTAAAACAATATGACATGATACTGCATCTCTGGACGAAACAGTCGTCAAGATCGTTTAAGGGCTGATACTGCCAAGAATGGCGGGGAGTATCATGATCTGCTGTTCGTTCCGCACTGTCGGAACTAGCTCCGGAACTCGGAACGCTTAGCTCGGAACGGTGAGACCTGCAACGCTGCAGTCCCCGTACTCGAAGCTCTCATAACCATCACAGGTAGTCACTCACATCAACAAAATGGTGTTTAAGCGTATGTAAAAGCCTATAGACAACCATAAACACTATCCCGTATAAGATATCTCCCACCGGAGCTATACTAGTCCCACTTCAGCTTTGTAGCCTTTAGTAATCAGCGTCAAGTCCAAGTTATGCTTTTGAGTTTGGTCGCTAGACCAAGCCCAGGATAGTCTTGAAAAACATACTCCGATATCATTGGGGCTTTTTTTCGTGGCGGAGCACGTGCGATCCGCGGACTACGGCTGACAAAGGCTGTATAACGTTGATATCATGACTGAGCCAATCGAAAAGAGCTCAGCAAGCAGTATCACTCATCACTTTGTCCAGGAGGTCGTTAATTAGCCTGAATCTGTAAACGGCGGATTACGTCGCCCTTGCAAATGGGGCCCAACACTCACCGGAGCAAACCCCTCAAAAGACCATAATGGAACTTTCTCCTACAAGGCAGAATATCACCTGCATAGAAGTAGGAGATCTACAGGATATCTCGGCCTTGGCAAAAGCATCTTCTGTCTAGTAGGCTAGAACTATTTGACCCTCCGATACTATGTATCATCTTGGCAGCATTACAACCACCACGATGCAGAACCAAAGTCCCAATCACATGTATCGCCGCGTATAAGTAGCCCTATCATATTGTGGTCTTGGCCTCGCTAATCGTGAATGCCATGAGCCGCTTTTCCGGAACACGGTACAGTTACACAGCCTCGCTCCACTAAAAAGGTTTTTCGGGAATGCCGAGGGCAATGCGCCTCAACACCAACAGTCATATCCGGGGGCCGAGAAATCCGTTCATCGCGGATGAAAGGGGTTTTGCGAGGGGATCGGAAATATTAGATAACAATGGATCCTTGGTTGGTTGGTGAATCACTCATGAATGTTATGAATGTTGTAACGCGAAGTGTAACGTTGTATCGCCGGTGTATCCTGACGAGGTTATATATTTCGCAGGCGGTGAAGGTCATTCAAACACGACGAGTACCAGCCTGTCAAACTCCCAATCCATGATGGCCTCGACTCCGTACTCATATAATCTCAATAAGTCACTATTCCTAGACCTTAGGTTCTTGCACTGATTTTATACTCATTCGTTGACTCGAGGATCATGACTTAAGGATCTAAACGAATTGTGTAGAGACTACCACTTTGATATCGCCTGGAAGACGTACTAGACTTAGACCTGATTACATCTGTTGACTATAGTTACTCGACTCCACTGTAATGAGATTTTGCACGTATTTAGAAGGCGAGGACATATTGAGTGCATTGAATGGCCCATAATCAGAAAGCGTAAATACATGTTTAATACCAGCGCACGGCGTACAGTCCTGGGTTTCTAATATCAACACGCTTCCAATTCAAAAGAACCCTCTCTTTCCTTGTTCCGCGATCCGTATGTCAAGTTCAATGTACAGCGCGGCCTTACCGGCTCTTCAGATATCCTTGAGGCCACAACGCGTCCAACGGCACCCTTTCAAGTGGTACAAAACGCCAAACAGCGATCTTACGTTATTTGCTTCGAAGTAAGTCGGACAGTTGGAGAGTCGATATCCAATTAGACGCGCACCTCGGTGGTTTCCAGATGCAGGGCACGGCCGTCGTGTTGGCCTTCGGTAAGGTTAGTTGATCCGTGCCGCGGAACCCCGGTGACTGGTTTGGCGATCTCACCAACCATACATGACAGCATGCCCTCACCGCCCTCGCACCACCATCATGGCTCCCGATCGCTATCTCGTTTACAAAGTTAAATCGTATATGGCCCTCCCAGATCCGCACATGCCGCCCGGTCGCTTCCATCACGCCATATTCGTGGAAACTGGCCAAGATGACTCTGGTGTTCTCTACCATGTCACCGGCGACGTCACGTCAGCAAACGGGATGAGCTACGAGAGTAGAGAGTCACCTGATCCTGGGCAATTAGAAGGCTTTCATTCTAAAGAATTGCTGGGCTATACTGGTTCCGACGTCCATCCAGGACAATGGAGTTCGGTTCTCGCTTCACTGCCGACGCCGCCTCAGCAAAAAGCGTCAAATCCGAAGAACCAGGGTAGTGTTGAGCCATTCAAGGAGAAAGTTGGGGATTATCAGTATGTGTTTTATACTGATGGAGAAGAGCGTAAGCCTCTTTGGAAGTGTACTGAATGGGTTGAGTGGTACGCTATTCCTGCTCTTCGCCAACATGGTCTTATTCAAAGCGGTGATCAGTAACTACTCTAACATTACATCTCCTTGTTCAATAGTCCGAGGTTTCTAAATTTCTATTACATGTTTTCTGTAGATAACGCATCTTGTCTGCTTTGAGGACAGCAATGAACTATCTCGCCACTTTCCCTGGAGAGGAACAGCGGATGCTCACAGCGACAATGCCATTGTAGCAAACAGTCCAGCGCATACTGCAACCAGAGAAAATGTCAAACCTCTCAAACCACCATTTGACTCCGCTGGGGCATCAGCGCCGGCTGTAGAACTACCTGTTTCCTTAGAAACGGATTCCGTACCCTCAGCTTCACCCGTCGCAGTAGTAGTAGTCGGATATTCACTCTTCAGCTTCTCCAACCCAGCAGTTAGCGTCACCTTCCCATACTCAAACGTCGGACCATAAATCTCTCTCAAATCCGACTCTCCCTTGTACGTCTTTGGTCCAATTGTCGAAGGACCATTAGCCGGTCTATTGATCATGGTGCAGCCCCGCGCAACAGATTTGCTCATCTCACAGTGGAGCGAGTAAAACCACTTCGTGCCATCTTGTGGCTCGGTGATGACTACGTCCATGGTTCCTGTTGGGTCTGCGCTTGATGCGAGGGTTTTCTCGGCCCATGGGCCTATTGTGATTGTTTGGCCGTTTCTTTCACAGTTGTCGGCGTCGGGTGGACAGTTGAGAAGATATGTTGTTGCTGTCGCGTCTGCGCCTAGGACCTTTCCGTGAAGAGTCATGGCGTCGGAGGGGACGAGGAGAAGTTCTTTGACTGATGTTGGCATTTTGGCGTCAACTGAAGCTTTGGCTGGATAGAAGATGTTGACGTATGCGGTCAGGCCGATTGTATTGTATCGCAGAGACGAATCTTTATGTTTTTTTATCAAGTATACAAGTGATTGAGTACTTGCAGTAGCGAGAATGAGCATGTGAGCAAATACGAGAAATGAAACAACACGTCTTTACGCGACCAAGTCCGTGCCGCATCCTTCATTTCGCAGAGTGGATCGAATCTTAGCAAATAGTACAACTCAAGTCAATGCGAAATAGAGAATGAGAAAGTAGAAAGAAATAAAAACTAAATATTTAGGTCCTGGAATAGAAGCCATCTCCAAGTACTCCGTATGCATCGCGATAAAGACCTATTATCGTGGCTCGTGCGTACTCAACCCTGCCATCCCCTCATCAGCCAATTCTCGCTCTTACACCATCCCATAACGATGTCAGTTCTCTCCGTGCTTGTTTACATACTTAAAGGTAAGCTTCACGTGTCCCTGTTCTCCGTGATTCTCTAACTGTAGAATCTAGGAAAGTGCCTCCGCCGGTGCATATCAAAAAGGCTCACGGCAGAGGATGTCGCGTTTCTCGAGCTGTTTTCTCGCATTCTCATTGATCGCGACAATTGCCCAGGTCCGTCAAATTATCTTGTCATGCAAACATTCTATTAACTCGATCTCAGATGAAATCTCAAGGGCACTAGAGAAAGGTATTGAGCTCGAATGGGAAGACGTTTACGATTTTGTGAATCCTTTCGGCGACAAAAGAGGTCGGGCTTTCAATAGCGTTTGGACATTCGACCTCGACAAACACGTGCTTTTTCTCACCAAGCATGATGGGCTTTGCTCTGCACCTCTCAGCTTAGCAAGAGATCGGCTACTTACTTTGGACGATTTTGAGATGCTGAAACCACCGACTGAAACAATCGCAGACGAGAAGATTATACCAGGACCGTCCTGGGAACTTCAAATTGATGTTGATCAGAGAAAGAAGGCATTCCTTGGCCGGATCCTCTGCGACTTTGGTCATACATGGCGCCATTTACTGCGGAGAGATATAAATGATATCACGTTCATGAAGCTGTCACATGCTGTTATCTGGATTCTAAATCTGGATTTCATTATAGTGGAACGTACAGGATTTGACCATGTTCGGGGTCGGGGCGGACCATATGTCGGAGTAGTAGATTTTCCAGGATGGGACGCTCCGAAAGAAGCGATTGTCAAGGCTAGCTCATGCTGGTTTTTCCTAGCACGGGACATTAGCAAGGGCCTGTCGATGATACGAGAACATATGGAAACCGGCCCAGCGCTCACCGCTGCTACTGCGAGGTACACAATACTGACCCTGAGACAAATCGTTTGCTGCAAGATTCACGATGGCGAACTGGTCTGCACACGGCCGGAGTCATTATTTAGCGATATTCCTCCATCTGATTCCGCTATCGACCTGCTTCTCTGGGCATCAGACCTTCGAGCTGAGCCTAAGCCTAGTAAGCTCGACTATCTCCCCATCGAGATCCAGGACAGGGTCCTTCGTCAGGCGGCAACGAGCACCGTTGCAGCAGCGAAACAAGGAATTGAGCTTTCGTTAGGATCACCGTTCTCCTGGGCCGAGCAACGCAGGAAGATCAAACTGGAAGAGGCGCGTAGGAATCGGACAGAGGTATCACCCGTCGAATCTCAAATCTTTCTCAATGGGGTGATGAGTGGCTTGTCATACAAGCGAGAGGCAGCACCTATAAGGTTCAAGGTCGACGTGAGCTCGCTTCCTGCGCCTCCTCGTTCCACGGTTGCCGTGCCGCCGCCAGACAGTTTCGGCTCGGCTGGACCGGCTATACCATGATACGTAGAGTCAATTTTTTCTCGTTTTTTTTCCTCGACAGGAGTGGGTAGTTTGAGTTGATAAATACTTAATAAATTAATTAAATCAATTAAAACGAAACAGTCTCTCTTCTGCGTCGCAGTTTCACATCTGTCTTACGGCGTTGTTCTTGCAGCCCAGCCCCCGCTCTTGTTGTGAACAGCTTCCGAATATGGCAGACAGTACAACCCTGCGTTGGTCTCCCGCCACGCAATGATCTGATCAATGCGGCGCGCGCAATTCAGCAAAAACACATTATCGCGCATTTAAGTTCATCGAGACTTTGAAGTAGACGGTAAAATGGCGCAAGAAGTTAATGAACACGAAGGCCCCCTTCAGGCAGATGTAAGCCTTCCAGGAGTCTGAAGAGTGGCTGTTTGCTGATTCTGCTAGGATGCTGCGTCTTTGAGCCATGACTCCGCCTTAGCAGCGTCGTACGTTTCTTGGAGCCATCAGCGGGATATTCACTGACCTGTTGTCTAGGCTCGAGTCGGGGAGTTATCTTACCTCCCTCAACTCCAGTGTCTTGAACTACAAGTATGTAACATCACGAAAGTGCGTCAGTATCTAACGATTTGATACAGATACGAAGTACGCTTGGGAAAAATCTCTCAGAAGATAACTTCAACTGATTGGCTTTAGAATGGACGGCGATATCACGCATTCCGTGAAGGCGCATATCTGGTCGTAAGTAGAGAAGCAAGAGTTCAAAACGTCTACTGACAGGTATAAGCCTAATGACGATGAAGAGCAGGACAGAATGGATCTAGGCCATCACATCTACCGTCTTCTCCTTGGTGGCGATCTCTTTCTCGCGCCCGTTGGCGATAAAGTCAAGCGGGTCCTTGACCTCGGCACGGGAACAGGTATCTGGGCCATGGATTTCGCAGAGTACGCATTCTCTCATCCATCACAGACTTTCACTTACAGTTCCCAGCGAATATCCCCAAACTGAAGTCCTCGGCAC
>JABSSZ010001288.1:0-23537 GCA_013755755.1 Fusarium sp. NRRL 25184
GTATAATTATTGATAAATTATACAATTCTTCTAATGTTCCACGAAAAGCCAGTTCATTCCCCTTGTCCGTTCGGGGACTGCCTCCACCACTGCCCTTGAACAATGACACTGGCGGTGCGTACATGGGCAATGCATCTAATCACCAACGCAATGACAATACAGAGTAACATGGGAATAGCACTCGGAGGAATGTATTACGCGTTCGATTATTGCACTCGCTAAACGACACGTGCAGGGGGGGTTTTGTCCTGGCGCCGATTGATTCCGCAGCCATCAACGGCTGGCGATCGAGACTTTTGTGATTGGCTCGCATTTTTGAGGTCCACTTCGCATTCGGGAGTCCGTCAGTGGTCCTACGGAGTATGACGACACGATTTAGCAGGGCTTAGTGGATTGCCCCCGGGAATTGGAGGGTAAGCGGGGAGGCAAAACGGGCGCGGGAGAACTACTCGACATGTCTTATCAGAGAGGCAATGTGATGTTCGGATCAACACTTGTCATTCATGCACCGGAGCAAACGAGTTGCAGCCAATGAGGTAACCAGATTCCCATGGACAACAGAACAACGTGTCCCCACCAAGACTTGATCACGGTGCGTCAAGGTCCGTCGGACAGACATCATTCAATGCATGTGACTTGAATTCTATCATGAGGCTGTAGGCCGTGTCTATAAAGTCATAATCTATTAATATCCCTCCCGCTAACATGTTTCCATAAACCCGCCATTCTATAAATTCCCGATTCATTGCTTTGCCTTCCTCTGATACCACTTTGTCTTGAGGAAGTAGATAATGCTGATGCCGAGTCCCAGCCCGGCGAAACCAACAGCCATGTAGAACGCCGATCGATAACCAATCAATAATTCATGCTTTGACTCTCCACCACTTGCTACATTGACCTCCACTGTAGCAGCGAATCCAAGACCTAGACTGATACTGTAGTTCACAATCGTGCTGACCAAGCTTGCTGCGATACCTTGGTGCTCTCGCTTCACAGAGTTGGAGAGGATTAGAGTCGCAGCGGGGAACGACATGTCCATGCCAAAAGTCATGATAATAAGGCCGAAGAAAGACTGATACCAGTAAGACTGCTCGACGGGGGCTGTCATCATCAAGATGGTACCAGTCGTGAAAGACGTAAGAGCAAGCAACATGACCAAAGCAGGGTGCGACACATGAAGAAGCCACGCAGTGATCAGTGAGGCGCAAGCTCCCGAGATAGCAACAGGACTCATCCAAGCACTCGTAAGAAGGGGCGATGCCCCACGAAGCATTTGAAAGAATTGCCACGTGTAGTACACCCAGATACCGAAGGTAGCCCAACCGCAGACGATGCAGCCCAGAATGTAAGCAACGTCGCTAGTCAGGGCGTCAAAAGGAATAGTAGGATGCGATGCGACGCGCAATTCGACGTAGAAAAAGACAGGAACGAGAAGAACTCCGACGATGAGAGGAACAATGACCCAAGGCTTGTCCCAGCCGTCGATAGGGGCCTGGTTCCAGGCAAAGTTGAAGAGCACAAGAGCAGTGATGCCAGTAGTCGCGCCGAGAAGATCAAGCTGGCCAAGAATATCTCCCCAGCTCATATCGGCGGAGGAAAGCTTGTGAGGAGGATCGGGAATGATGAAGTACGCCATCAGCGCAATGAAAGCCAGTCCAAGGGCGAAAGAGTAGTAAGTCCAAGGCCACCAGGAAGGATCCCCATGAACAAAAAGTCCAGCGAACAGCGCGCCAAAAACACAACCACCGGGTGCGCAAGCTCCAAAGAGCGCAAACGCAACAGCCTTTCGACCGCCGGGCTTATACGAGGCACCCAGAATAGCCAGCCCGTTTGGCATCACGAGCGCAGGTCCAATTCCCTGAAAGACTCGCGCGAAGATGAAAAGAACATGGTTGGAGTAGCTTGCCAATCCGCAAATCATAGACCAAACAGCGAACCAGACGAATCCGATGAGGAAGAGGCGCTTGTATCCGAAAATATCGCCAAGACGACCAGAGAAGAGGATGAAGGTTCCGACTGTGAGACTGAACCCGGCGATGAGCCAGCTTAGCTCCGCGGGATTAGTGAGGTTGAATGAGTCGCCGATGATATGGATGATGTTGAGACAGTTTCCGAGGGCCGCTTGCGTCATGAACTGCGCCATGCAGATGATCGCGACAAAGAGGATTTCATGGGGGAGCGAGAACGTCTCCGCTATTGAGATGTTGGACTTTGTTCTTGTGATGGCTTCCTCGTCTGGCCCTGTGAGCGTGTTGTTATCAGACGGCGCGTCCCTCTCGGGATCAGGCATGAAGCCTTGCTCTGCGCCAAATTAGCCCCAATCCTCAATCCAAGTAACGCGTTCACTCACCTTTTTCGCCTTCAGTCATCATTTTCGATGATGCTCAAAGTCTGATCTGTCCAGAACATCGTTATCAAGGGATGACGAGAGATGGTATATAAAAAGCGGCGAGCAAGTCCGAAAGAACAAGTATATCCGAAGATCCGTACTTCCGAACCAATAAAGCTGCAACCAGCGAGGTCGGATCTCCACTACAGCATTTTTACCATTATTAATGCAGATTTCAGATCCGAGATGGGAGATTATCGCGATTAGCGTCGGAAATATGTCAGATTTTGTATATCCGATTGTGAGAAAGCTGAGGAATCGGTTTTGAGTTTGTTTGATCGGTGGAGATGCTACATAAGGCGGCATGGTAACTGACCAATGCTACGGTGTTGCATGTGATGAACAGGGATGAATACGACTTGTGATGATGATTGATGGAGTAAATCCTGAACGCTACAACTAATAGACTATAATGAGTAGTGTTCCAAGCGGCAATGAATTACTCCGCCTTATATAACACCAGCGCGGAGTGTTGCCATTGTACTGAATCAGCAACAATGGATGTTCTCGGTCTCCGAGCGACTGTACATACGATTTGGTAATTGACATAAAACAAGCAGAAGACCTACTTTTATCTAATGGTATTTTAGTCCAAAGGTAGGTGATTCTTTTATGACAATGGAGATGCTACGATGTGTCATCAGACTTCCGCTACTTGGTTGTAACGAACATCATAGCAAATGCCATAGTCTCCAATAGGATGAAATCTTCTTATTAACTGATTTCCTTGAAACCCAAGAATACTTTATTCATGAATATTGAACGAGCCCGAGGCACTCCCTTCGGTATGACTTGTCGGACAGAACCCTCCCAATCGTTGATCAGCGGGAGCTTGTCAGTCGGCTATTGAGTAACACGGAAGACTCAGCTTCATGACTCTATTGGGCATAGAGAGAGCATAACAAATATATTGCATCGAGCGTATAGTGCCACATGCTCCTGTTGGTTCGTGTCGCGGAAGTTTATCAGGCTATGACGTGACGGTTCGTGCATTTACGAAACTCAAAATGTCAACAACTGGCTGCCGATTAAAGATCATTCTAAACCTTCGGCAAAGAGTCACCCCCCCCCGCGCCGCTTGCCATCCTCAAACCTTTTCAACTAATCATAAAAAGGGCTCCTTTTCTATTCTATTTCCACCCAGCTTCCTCAAACATAAGAAGTCCTTCCTTAAGTCTGGCAAAGGCTAATGTCTTGTCACTTCAATCATCTTCCCACCATAAGCAACTGCATACTCTTCAATTCGCTCACGAGCTTGCCAACATGGTGTCTTCTTCCTTTCATCCATTCTCGAGACTACCCGTTGAGCTTCGGCTCCAGATCTGGGATGCAGCATCTGTCTTCTATCGACCAAACGAATATGGTGTACACTACGTCGATATCGAAGTCAGCTCTGATAACACTTCACTCTTGATCTATCACAGCTCAACTACCGATGTTACCGATGAAGGCATCAAGTCTGCCTGTCTGATGGGGACAGGCTTATGGATGGCCTGCAAAGAGTCACGAGACGTCATGGCCCGACACTGCCCCGCGGATGGTCAAAGCCAGTCTCCTCCCCGGGCGAGACTCAGTATCCGTGAGACTGATGGAAGTTGGGATGCTCCTGTCTATCCCACTAAAGACATCTTTTGCTTTAAAGCGAGTAACTGGAACAAACTGCGGGGACATCACGACCTGTGGAGGGTATATCTCCCAGCCGATGGCCCATCCGGTTCGATCCTTATTCCTGTAGACAACATCGCACTCGAGTTTGACCCGACTTGGAAACACCTTCATGGAAACTCGATTTGGAAAAGCCTTGAAAGAAGCTACTATGATCTCATGTCCGAGGACTCTGGCCGCGGATTTTTATCACGTTTCCTTTACAACAGCTTCCTCAACAGTTCGACCAGCCCTACACTTTGGATTATTGAAAAGACAGGTCAATGGTCCTGGGACCCTAGCTTGGACTACACAAGCACGCCATTCCGTGACTGCGACACAGAGTATACCCAGGTTTCCTTGTACAGTCGTTGTCGCTATTGTCGCTATTGTCGCAATTCGCACCATCTAGATGGAGTATTTGAAACTATCAGACGCTTTAGACGCAAGCTTGATGATATTAGCGAAGAATGTGAAGCGGATCATCCCAATTATCGGCCTTATCCTGATGAGTTCGCGGGTGGCGTTGAAGCATTTCGAATAACCGAGGGTGTCAAGTTTCTCGCTTGTCGGGACAAATCGGTTGATCTGTGTACATTAGAAGAAGATATGGAAAGATTTCCAACGAGGCCGTGGTCTAGTCCATCTAACAATCAACATCATGCGGGCCCTTCTAGGACTGAGACAGAACTAGATGATGATTCTGACTTGGGGTTCTGACTAACATGGAGGAGACAGGCCAGGCTGGACACTGAGCACTTCTGCAAGCTGAGGTTCGCCCATATCTTTGACAGTCAAAAGTATGGTCAACGCCTCTCCTTTCGCCGTAGCCTCTTACATTTTATTCAATACTGTAGTTTCGACGGTTTAAATTTGAGATTACTACTGCCCCTACTTTTGGTACGCTGCTCACAACCTGCGATTGCTGGAACTTGATCACCAGCTCTGCTGATGTTACTATGACATTACTAGCAAAGAGGAATCTGGCATGACACTCCCGAGCTATACTAGCTATTGAGAGCATGTCGCCTATGACAATAAGAAAGGAGAGCAATTTTGCGGGATTTGCAATTTCAGGAGCCGTAGGTACTTCGTGGTGTGGGGACTTGTCAAGCTGCAACTTAAAACTTTTTTTGTTTACAAACGACAATAATTCGCTACTAAGAAAAGATGATTTTAAGCTTTCGGCATTGAGTCACTGATCCTGCCTTTCACAAGAGTCAAAAGCTTTCCGTTAACTATAAAGGGCCTCCCTTTCCCTTCTGTTTCACTCCTCCTTCTTGAAGAATCTTCTCTAGACTTCTCCCAGGCTCACGAGACCCGTCTCTGATGGACTCAAAGACATGACTTTCAGACGAAACTACGAACTCTCTAAATCTGGCCAACTTACCAACATGGCCCGCTTCTTTCATCTGTTCCCAAGACTGCCCGCTGAGCTTCGGATCCAGATCTGGGACGCAGCATGTCTTTCCTACGACTCCTACCATCCTGGTGAAGCTGGAATGCATTACATTGATGTTGAGCCCAGTGCTGACAGCACTACTCTCTGGGCCTATCATAACTCCACGGTGGACGTTGTCGACGGAGATGACGACTCGGCCTGCGTGGTTCACGCGCTATGGACGGCCTGCAAAGAGTCACGGGATGCTGTATCACGATACTGGCGTGAGAATCGCTATGGCAATATTTCTTTTCCGCCTGCGAGGCTCCGTATCCGCGAGAATGGAGGAGATTGGGATGCTCCTGTTTGCCCGACTAAGGATATCTTTTGTATCAAATCGCAAAGCTGGAAAGCCCTTGTCGACAACGATAAGCCATGGCGGGTAGCTCTTCCGAAAATCAGCCCTACAGGACCGCAAAATGTCTACATCAAAAAGATCGGATTCGAATTTGACTCGAAATGGAATGTAGATCTTCCAGAAAGCTACTATGATCTGGCGTCAGAAAACTCGGCCCGGGGATTCTTTTCACGTTTCTTCTACAGCGCATTCTTCAACTACGCAACTGAGCCTACGATTTACCTGGTCGAAAAGACTGGTCAATGGACAAGCTACATGCCCAGCGATCAGTATTTTGACAGCAGATCCTGTAGTGATTACGCTACAGAATATACCCTAGTGCAACCGCACTATGCATGTTTTCGCTGTAAAGATTGGCACGAATCTGATGGGGTTTCTGAAAATGTGAGAAGCTTCATGAACAAGCTCGAAGATCTTTGCGAAGCCTGCGAACCGGATCGTCCCAACAACAGGTCCGACCACTCCGTTGACTGGCAATGGATAAGGGCAGACTACCTAACAAACGACAGCGTCCGATATCTCGCTCGTCTGGACAAGAAAATCAAGGATTGTGTAGGACCGAAAGTTAATATGAGGTTTCCGTTGCTGCAACCTACTGGGGATCATTTTTGGGATTCTCTGGATTCGGGGTTCATGTAAAAGTGGAGGATGCAAGGGCCAACACGGGCACTGATGACTTTCGAAAGTTGTGAATTTTACTTCGCCTCGGTAGGCACTCCGTCTCATGCGGGTACAGGCACTTACTGTTCTATATTCACGAGATGGAAATACAACCCTTTGACGATCAGAGCTCCTAAAATTGAACCAACAAAGGAGAAAAACAACAGGAAAACAACGGGTCTGTTGAACTTGACGTCTAATGTGAACAACGCTGTTGGCCTGTTGTCATGGGCACTTTTTCGCACGAACGCGCTTGAGCCGCGGGCGCTTCGACCACTTGTCTTTCGAGGCTTCAGCAGTGCTGACCGGAACTTGATCATCAGCTCTGCCAGTGTTAGCATGATATCACTGGCAAAGGGGAATCTGACGCGAGATTGCGTACGTTTCAAAGTCAAAAGACCATTACTCTGCCCTTGGGTTTCTGCTGTCTCATCTCATCTCCTGCACTGCTACTATCGATTACAGAATACCCCTTTGACTTTCCGACAAAATACACAATTCCCGTTACTCACTGGAGCCTGGATCAAATACATGACATGCCATCCAGTTGCTGGTGCTTAGCAACCCCAAATCACTCGTTTTCTTCTTCACTTGGGTCGCCCCCATCGTTCTCATCATCGCTTCCGTCCTCACTTTCGTCGTCCCAATCCTCTTCACCTTCATTGTCGCTCTCAAACCATTCCTCAATGTCCCCCGGCAACTGATTTTCTTTTCGAACGAGAAGTCTGATTTCCAGGAGGACGCTATCAGAGAAATGATTGTACTCGCGAGCAAGGTGTTCAAAGGCAAGCAAGAAATCGATTATAGCACCCTTAGTTCCATTAACCGTGTTCCTCCTGAGAGCTTCATGCCAGTAGACCTCAACATATTCCTCGTCAAAATCGCGCCAGACAGTAGGACCACTCCCGCGTGATGGTGCAACCCAGCGGACGTTGTCATCGATAATCCAGAAGTAGGGTGCAGGGCCATCATGCGTGGTCTCGAGGTGCCAAAGGGAGGTTGCTAGCCATCCTCGCGGTGAAGCCTCTCTTTCCATAAAATCATCCCATTTAGAAGGCCAGTTGTCATTCCAACTGGGGTCGAACTTGAAAGCAATGTGCCAAGCTCCAACGACGGTGAATCTTTTGGTAGCAAGGAATGGCGCCAACAGCATCGTGTCGACAGAACCCTCAGGGACCGATTCGAGATTGGAGCCGTCAATGCAGAAGATGTCTCCGTAAGGCATTACTAGAGGACACCAATCCTCCTCTTTCTTCTGGGGAACAATAGCCGAGGGGAACGCTTTGTTGTACCATGCAAGTTGGTCTCCTGGACTGGACTGTTCTCGATGCGCAAGGGATTCCTCGGAATTCAAATGCTTTGCGACCACTTCGCGAGATTCTTTGCAGGCCAACCAAAGACCTGCGTCCCAGAGATAGGCCGACTTGTTGGCAGAGTTGGTGGGAGATTCTGGATTGCTCTTCCAGGGGCACTGTAGGGCTCTCAGGGTGACAAAACGGTATCCTCCATAGCTATTGTTGTCGCCCTCGAAGTTCTTGTTGGAAGTAACAGGATGAATAAAGTCTTCATCCAAAAAGCCATCCATGTTCAGAGCGTCCACGGTGACGTAGTGGAGGCCGCTCTCGAACCTCGAGCGAGGCAGGCAGGCTGACTTCCAGATCTTGAGCCGTAGCTCCGTGGGTAGGTATCGGAATGGGTGAAAGGTTGGAGAGGTTTCTGCAGCAGTTGAGATGGTCTGAACTTCCCGGTTAGGAGCAGTTCCGAGCGAAGACTCAGCCATGGTAACTACTACTATGTTAGAAATGTTTTCTATGACGAGGGCGTAACATACCTAGGCACCGTTGCAGGTTCGTCTCGATAGAATGTGAAGCCAAGATCGAATACTCCTGCAGAGAGCTTGAGGGATGAAAAGGGGAGAAGAAGAATGAGAGATGAAGAAGAGAAAAGAGTCACCGGTGGAGGCCCAGTCTTTGTAAACAACAACATGCTACTCTTGTTCGTTGGTGAATCATCAAGTCACAGACTCACAGCGGGATCACTAGTGGCCAGTGGCATTGACAGTGGCAACAGGTTTGAGAAGCGGTAAGACGAGACGGACGCTCCCAAAAGTCGCAACCAGTCAGCTCATAAAACCGCCGATTCACTGCTGCAGCAGCCAAAGGATTGAGAACAGGATGTCAAAAGGCATGATAGACTGATTAGGTTTACGAGAAAGTTATTTGCGATGCTTCATCTTCACCTGGGAGAAACATTTTACCGCACAACGTCCCGAGGCCAAACTGCCATCACCGGCTCCTATCAAGGAAACAAGTGGCACGCCATACAGAGCTCTATTGGCTTATCATCCCGTAAACGGAGCTGGGTACATATTCGTATTAAAAAGAATCTTAATAAACCTTGTTTTAACTTTGCAGCTGGAAGAAAGTCTGAGTTCTCTGTGGTGATAGGCTCTCAGCCACAAGTCTCAACTGCAAATCAAAACGACACGTAAAGAGGTGGCTCACATCAGTGACTACACTTCATGGGAGCCATTCTTTAAACCTTGATCGAAACTTAATTTTCCCCTCACCCATAAAGATTCCCATCTCCCCGCCCCTTGATTGTGCGTAACCTCAGACCTTCAGGGGCTTTCTAACCCCACCACCAAAATTTGAGCTTCAAGATGTCTACATTTCACCCTTTCACCAGGCTACCCGCCGAAATATAGCTTCTAATTTGGCACGCTGCTTGTCTTCCGTCCACACCACGCGAATGTGGTATACAGTATATTAACGCCCAAGAAGATCAAGTTTCACCATTGAGTTGCAACTGGTCTCTGACTTCAGATGTTGAAGACTCGAACCATGAGCTGAGCAAATCCGCCTACCTGATAGATGGAGGCCTTTGGAGGGCTTGCAAGGAGTCGAGACAAGTTGTCAGCAAACACTCACACTTTGGCGACTGGCTCAGGATGGACCGACGCTTTAAAGCACCTTGGCGAAGACGGGAATACAAGGCGGACTGGCCAGGTGGAGAAGACGCGGTCCGCCCTGTGATTTTCACTATCAAAGAAGGCGACGAGACGTGGCACTTGATGGCCTACCCGACAAGGGATATCTTTTGCATCAAGACAAACAACTGGCTATCTATATATAAACATTTTGATACTCCTCGGTTATATATACCTACCAATATCTTCGGAACTGACGTGCGGTGTTTCGTCAAGAATGTCGCTATCGAATACAATCACCGCTGGTCTCTTGATTTCCCGAGGTCTTTACAGACCCTAAGCCAAGAGAACTCTGCTCGAGGATACCTAGCAAAACTACTTCTGGACCGCGCCTCTGGCAGAAACCGAAGCGGCTTTGAGAACATCTGGCTCATCGACAAAGGGGCCCGGTGGATGAGAAATTTCAGCCAGGATGTTGCTACGGTATATCGCGACTGCGATGCGGAGTATGTCGAGGTTTCTTGGGAACATCCTGTTCCCAGAAACGCCGATGCTATATACCCAAGTTCGCGGGCCTTCATCACCAAGCTCGGTAAGAAGCTTGATTCTCAGCTATTTGAGATCCCCGGACCTCTCGCATATGCGCATCGTGTCGGCCTTGATTACTATTTCAACAGAGCGGTGGCCCGTAGACGCTTTGCGGTTGAGCCTTCGATAAGGCTTCTTGTTCCTCGAGACAATGAATTATAGCCTCGTACAAATGGTTGCAAGGCGAAATGCAAGAATATTGGTTGGTGCATATGTAGTGAGGACGAGAACAGGTGATCGGAAGAGGCAGGAAGCTTTGGGACATGGGATATTCGCCGTTGAACATATTAAAAGCTTTACCTCTATTTCAAGCTGTAAACATTTTGTCTTGATCTCGAACCCATTCCATAAGGCTCAGTTACCCAGAAGTTTCCGTATAATGATCAGAAGTATACCGAGGAGGATAAAAGAAGAGTTCAGGAGCAGCAGCTTGTCCGACAAGTCTCCCCTAATCCCAAAGATCCAGCTATACAGGTCACCAAGCTTCCAAGCCGCAACATTGTTCCCCTCCTCGTGTGTTTCTGTGAGTGCCTTGTCTTCAGTCTCTTCCGCACCCATGAGGTGTTCCATGTCTACGTGGCTCGAACAACTTCTGGAGCCGCATGACTCAAATCGACAAAAGTTGTACTAGAAGAGATCAAAAATTGCGAAGTATGAAAGAAAGGATGTACAAACCTTAGCTCGACCGATCCAGCGCTACCCAAACACAACCCTCCGCGATCAAAAGCAGTCGACTGGCGATTAAAGGCACTTCCGTCCTTTCTGCTCATGGGTCTCAACATTGTTGGAACAAGGATCAGACTGTGATGACATCCATCATGCTCCCCTCCTATGTTCTTGATTGCGTCTCCCACATTGCCTGAAGTCCATTGGACCAGGTCTCCGGGCGACACCACGTGGAGGTTGTGGGAGTCCGACTTCGTCGCCCTTCCTCCATCGACCCAAATGTGGTCATCCCCTAAAAAGGACTCAGCAACACTGGCCCAACGCTCAGTCGAAGCTGGACACTGACTCAACAACACTGGCCAGACGCTCAGTCGAAGTTGGACGTGGGGTGTTCTTTTCGTCGTTCAAACATACTCAACCGCATTCTGAATCTCTCTTAGACTCAGTCGTACCCTTAGGCAGGACTGGCCCCGACTCAGCAGACTTCGCCAAAGACTGAAGAAAGCTGGAAGATTGCTATGCCTCCCTGTCACGATACATGGCTCAGTTGCACCCTTGGGAAAAACTGGCTGTGACTTTTGAGCTCTGGAGAAGCCCTGTGAAGATCGGGGTCCGTGGCAATACGCTTTCAAGTTTATTGGTACGCCGCTGCTCTGTGGCTAATTTAGCACACTTTGCCAATTATTGGAGGAAACTTGAACGGAGATGGCCTTGCTTGTGGAGCTCTTTCTCATAGAAGCGGCTTTTCAGGCTTGACTCGGCAGTCGTTCTAGAAGAGGGTGAACAGCTCCTATAACGCAGGTTTATCCACGAGTGTCGTGCTGAGGTTACCTCATTCCAAGTATCGCCGGGGACAACAGTGGGGGATTGAGTGTTTTGTGTCATAGCCTGAATGTGCATCTTTTGGAAGCCTCAAGCGCCTGGGCACAGGTATCTCTCTCGATTTATTGACGTATTCATTGAATAACGCTCGATCCTTGTTTGCTTGAGGAGAGCCATGTTCAGAGCGTCTTGCGGGTGCGTTTGAACGTATCTCACCAGCCTGTGCTTCTCATTCTGTGCGTTCTTTGTTTCTATTAGCATCCCTTCTTCTAAGTTTGACCTCCTCTCACTTTCTCGTTCCCTCCCAATAAACGGCATCTTCCGATCGTTTCGCCCCTGGCCTGTTGGTTGCTCATCTCCGCCAAAGACTCAAAGCTCGCCGAACTTGATGGCTTTCCCCACTATCACTTATCTTTGCTCGGCTTGCTGATGGCAGCTTGGACTCGGCAGATGTAGGATGGGTGGCCTTTGAACTAGGCGGCGGAACATAAAATTTAGATGTCAATTCAGCATCAGAGGTGCAGCCGTGCTTCTACTAAGCCGAACTTGAAGGGGCACAGGGGCAGGCGACGTTGTCGGAACCGCCAAGTCGGTCTTGTTCTGATTGAAGGGACGAAATAGAATATGACGGAAGCAGAAGTGTATCTCTGAATGAGGAGTGCATTGTGCTTTTGGCGCTCAGATGAGGTCTCAGGAATGGAGCGGACGATACTTTCGGATGACTGATTATGTTTGATGGATAAGGATTGTTGAGGATGATGATGGGAGTGATGGAGAAGACAAGATGAGGTCTCACCAGCACCAGCTTTAAAGAAGCGGAGGGCGATGGCGCAAGCACCAAATCAGGGGAAGGAGGACATGTTCTTGGATGGGAAGAGCCCAACACGTGACATTGCTCTGAGGGGCGGTTGCCTTCCCTCTGCAGACAAGTTGAACCCGCTGTGATCTCTACGGCGCTGCCGCAAGCCAACGCCCTAACTTCAGCTCTCCTCATCACAACGCCCGTTAGGGAATTCGATCACTTTTAGTAGAGCTGTTCTGTTCGCATCGCCGAGCATTTGGGTCGACACAAGTCTTGGCTCCGAAAAGAAATCTTTCTGGCTTGATAGGCTGGCATAGACATTTCCAAAATCTCCCGCTTCCGTACGTATATCACTACTCATCTTGCTCTATGTTGATTGTATCATTGCTGAAATTGATCGATTCTTTTATTTAGAACACAAATGATGCCAAGTATAGGTAAGTCCTAGGGCCGAATTCCCATGTGTTGTTCTCCAGCACCAGCAGAGTACCAACGGACGGATTTGTGCTGCGCGACGTTCAACATAAACTCGCTTTTGAACCCTGAACAACCTGTTTGTACAAATAATTGGGAAAAGCCTGGTTTCAGTGTTTCGCTGCAATTTGCCTCGGCAGAGTCCCGCTAACGCTCAAAAGTCTCTTTGTTCAGGCAACATCCCCTGAACATGACTGGGGCGAACATCCAAACAGATTTCAGAACACGATCGAGTTATCAAGCGAACTTTCTTGGCCCAGATCCTCCTCCATGTTTTCAACCTATATAAGGCCACTTTTGCGACTCTCCCAGAGATGTTTCCGAATCACCAACATCTGTCAACTTATCACAATCACATCCCACACAAAAAACCACGTCAGAATTACACAAACATCTTCACTTTAAAATCAACAACCATGTCGCACTCTTTCGAGATCGATGGAAAGTCTCCCCTGCTCTTTCTCCCGGAGCATCTTCTCATTTCATTCTTAAACAAGGCCTCTTTCGATGGAGCCGATATTGAAGAGATCATGAAGGAAATTTTCGGCACTCGTGCATTGTTCCTGTCAGAACCACGTCACGAGTCCGAGATCTTGAAAAGCGTACTTCGCAAGGGGCAGTTCCCTTTCACCCTGAAAGGTTACTTCAAGTTTGGTTTCCAGCCTTGTTCCCAGTGGATTTCTACGCAGAGTCGAGACGCAAACCGCGGCGAACAGTCAGTCATTGTCGGCTTTGCGAAGAGATATAAGTCTGAAGAGGATACTAAGGATGGCTTGAATATGTTGAAGTTATTTTTGCAGCAAACACTCCAGGCTTCAGCTTCTGACCCGTTTTCACGACCCCCTATCGACCACTTGGTTGAATGGATCAAATGGACCTCAGATGCATTGTTTGCTGACGAGTTCCGAGATGGCATCTGTGATATGATTGAGATGCTATGCAAGAGAGGCGATGTAATTGATCTTTATCAAGATCGCTTTGGGGCCTTTGGTCATCCGGAGATAGGACCCGACGACGCAGTCGAGCTTGCAATGCAATCTTACTGCCCCAGCTCTCTCCTCGAGAACTTTCTCATGTATCGCCCAGTTGTCGAAGGGCCATTGACCGCTAGGAGCAAGCTCTGGAGACGTTTCGGTTCTGATCTGCCTCGAGGAACGCATCGCGCTGTGTCAAACATGGAGTGGATCGTCGCTGGTATTCATACCCAATTCTACGGCCGAAAGTTTGGTCCTTTCACTGGCTATGGTGAGAGACTCAAAGGATTTGATTACCCTGACGGTATTGCGGAAGTCTACAAGATTAAGGCTTATTTGCTCTCGAACGACTACTGTACCGACAACACTGAAAGGGAGGCCCTGAACAATCTCTCCCAGGCGGTCACCAAGACCCAAGAGATGATGCCATTCACTGGTCGTCTTTATCATAGTGAGGAGAGCGAGAACGAAGGCTTATTCAGACTTTTCAGCGCTGTATCATGCCTCGCCTCTGATTCTTACAAAACGGAATGTGAGAAGCTAACTGAAGAGTTTGGCCCACGACGCCATCAATTCATTATCAATGATCGATTTGATCCTCGAGTTGAATGGGTGAAGTATACGGCCGACATCAAAATTCCCGAGTTGCAGAGTGAACCTGGAAAGAAGTTTCGTGATGAGGCCCTCGACATCTGGCGACGCTTGATCACTGAGCGCGGCGACAACCGTCGGTGGTGGGAGATTTCGGAGCAGGATAAGTGGTTCGTCCCTATTGAAGAGGTCAAGTCCGCTCTCAGAGCCGCGGATCCATCTGCTGCAGATGCTATGGGTCTGTAAGTGCCTTTGCTTTGGATTGCTTGGGTTGTTTGGGGAGATCTTTGGCTGAGAGCTTATTCCGGCACATTGAACTTAGAACTTAGTGGTGTTTTCGCGTAGCCCCCTGGTAGACGCTGGATGCTTTTCACTTTGCAGTCTGGAGTTTATTAAGATCTAGTTGAATAAAAAGGTAAGTATATGAACCCAATTTTCGAATCGTACCATTGTGAATTTGTGAGGGAAATAAGATAGTGACCGTGATACTAACGTTGCAATAGCCAGGATGTGAACCCCGCACGACAACCGCCGATCCCACTCAAAGTCGGAGAACCTTGATTATCCTTCCTGATTGAGTATACGGAACCGACGCTTATCGGCCGGTCATGTTCCTCCATGATTGTTGAACCAATCTCGGTGCGGCTCTACAATTGAAGTCCGGATCCTTCTCGTCGCGTTGACTCGGTATAAAAGATCGACAGCGAGGCTTCTTCGCTTTTTCCCTCACCCAAGATCCTCTGCTGTCAAGCCAATCACCGATCATGAGGTCGCCTTTGTCTCAGGTGGCAACAGCCAGCATCCTTCTGGCTTCAGGCGTCAATTCTCTCGCCGTCGCGCATCCTCACTCCTTGCGAAGCGACACGTCTGATGAGTCTCCGGCTCTCAAGATTCCTGGATTGCCTCTACCAAACGCGACAAAGTCCTACTGGCAAGATCCTCCTCACCGCATCGCCAACCTCCGCACTACAAAGGATCTGCCGACAGAGAAGACCTTTGACTATGTCATCATTGGTTCCGGTATCTCAGGCGCTGCTACAGCACACAAGCTGTTGGATCGCGATTCAAGCCTATCAATTCTGATGATTGAAGCGCGAACTGCAGCTTCGGGCGCGACTGGTCGCAACGGAGGTCATTGCAAACCTGGTGACTACAATGGTGTGAAGGCATGGGTCGAGACATACGGCGAGGACGATGCTCTTCGAATCGCCAACATGGAGCAGGATTGCGTCGACGATGTGCGCGATTTTGTCCACTCACACAACATTTCAAGCGATTTCACAGACGTCGAGACTGCCAGCCTGTATTGGACGGATGATTCGTTCAAGACAGCCGTTGAATCAATTGAAGTTCAGCATGAGCTTGAGAAGCGCCGGCCAAATGACGTTCCCAAAAACAAGAGGACGATCTGGAAGGGCCAGGATGCTCGCGATTACTGGGGATGGCCTGAGATCGTTGGAGCTGTGACCTTCAAAGCTCATACTCAGAACCCATATCATACCGTTTGTGGGATGCTTGAGTACAGTCTTGAGAAAGGTCTCAATTTACAGACAAACACCATGGCGCTGAGTCTCAATCAGCTCGGCAAGACTAAGTCTGGAGCGAGATGGGAAGTCAAGACGAACCGAGGAACTGTCAAGAGCAAGCAAGTGGTCCTCGCTACCAACGGCTTCACCCCTGCTCTTCACCCCGGCATCGCAAGCACCAACTTCACCATGCCTGTCCGCAACCAAGTCTCCGCCGTAACGCCCTCTGCCAACACGACCAACAACAAGGTCTTTCGACGAAGCAACAGCATTCCCGATCTCCACAGTGGCAACCTCTACATCGCCGCTCAACCCCCAGGCGCCAAAAACGCCGGCAGTGTTGTAATTGGCGGGTCATCCCAAATGTCTCCCACGCGTGAACGGTACATCACCGATGATACCGCCATCAACGACCAAATCGCATACGTTCTACACGGCGCAGCACGAACGGTCTATGGTCATGAGAACTGGGGCGGTTCTACCAAGGTCATTCAGGACTGGACGGGTATTGTGTGCGAGACACCGGATGGGTTTCCTCTAGTTGGTGAGGTTCCGGCTGAGGATGGATTGTGGGCTATTGTTTGTATGAACGGCCATGGGATGGCGTGGGCTTATAGGAGCGCAGAGGCGCTTGTTGATATGATGACCGAGGGAAAGACGCCGAAGTGGTTTCCTAAGCAATTTAAGGCACAGCGAGCGTGGGAGGTTCAGAGGAACGATGAGCTGTAAATATTGAAAAGAAATAAAAAATGTGAGCGATACTTGTTTGGCTAGAACACGAGCGAAGTGAGGTCGCATGCTCAGTGACTGACCTAGAGGCCTGGTTCGTGATTACATAATGCGATTCTTATCATCACCAACTCCAATCTCCAGCCCCTCATCTTCAACTTCAAACTCATTCCTCAATCGCTTCCCGTTCAAAGTTACAACTATGACGCCACCTCAATTGACGATTAGCCCGCCTTTACTAAACTCGGCGACTCCATGGGCCACCGATATCAACGATCTTCTAGCAATCGCTTCATCCCCTTCGACAGGTGCTATCACGACCCGCACTTCGCTTATCAATGGCTTCGGCCATCAACATGAGCAGCACCAATATCTCTTCTTCAACCCTTCAACTGTGACACCGGACCAAGGCACTTCTTCCAACCAGACTCCGCCAAATGGCCACACAGAAATTGCATCAGCGAGCCTGAATAACCTGGGCTACAGTCCCATCACGCTCGATGGGTACCTCGGCTTCTTAGCAGAGATTGCTCGTCGTCTTCCTGGACTGCGAAAGACTTTCATCGTCAGTGTTACAGGCGCACCTGAAGATATACAGCAAAGCTATGCGCGTATCGAGGCTGCGTCTAAGGCCCTTCCCTTCCCTCTGGCCATGGAGGTCAACTTGAGCTGTCCGAATATCCCTGGCGCTCCACCGCCTGCGTACGGGGGCGCTGCTCTCAAGAAATATCTTGATCTGCTTCCAAAGAACCCCTCTTTGCCCATTGGTATCAAGACGCCGCCTTATACCCACCATGGGCAGTTTGCGACCTTGATTGAGACCTTGCTACCAGCTGCCTCGTCTCTAAGCTTCATCACCGCCACCAACACTCTCGGGTCGTGCCTCATTCTTGAGAACGACAAGCTGGAGCCCCAATTACCGGGTACTGGTGTCGGTGGTATGGCCGGTCCACCACTTCATCCTCTTGCACTTGGTAACGTGTCTACGTTGAGAAAGATGCTCGATCAAGTCCCGGAACTGAGTCATATAAAGATAATCGGGGTAGGTGGAGTACGTGATGGGGACGGCTATCGAAGGATGAGGAGCGTTGGAGCTTATGCCGTGGCGGTGGGGACAGGTTTGGGGAAGCAAGGCCCAGGGGTATTTGAAAGAATCGAGAGAGATTTGAAGGGAGAGTGGAATTTGAGCTCATTGAAGCAGAAGCTGTGAGTGGTTACTCCGTAAAGGGGTAGTGTCTGATCTCCATAACTTTGAGAGTGACGTTGCTGAGGCTGTTCATGTGTTCACGAGACACGGGTGGACATTTTTTGAACTCTATCAACGCTTGCATTTAACATCTCTAAATTATCTATAATTACATCTAAACATGTATCATCTCTATACCCTCTAAGTAGAGTTGGAGTTATCGGCACAAGACCAAGCAGCAGAACCGCCGCTCACTTTGTAGGAGTCGATAATACCCTTGATGGAACCATAAGTACCACCGACCATGAGGAAGGTACCGAGAACAATAACAAAGATGCACCAGCTGACCATCATCGTCCACTTGGTAGTGCGCTGAGACTTGTCCTTGCCCTCGGCCCAGTGGTCGTAGAGCCAGAGGCAGCCAAAGAGCTGCATGCACTGCAGTGTTCCGAGAAGGGCGCCGACGAGGGATACGAGGCCCCCGAAGACCGGGATGCCGGAGGCGATGACGTAGGCAATGATGGCCATGCCGAATGTGCAGCTGAGCCAGACAGCCCAGTGGGTGAAGGTGTTGGCGGTAAGATGCTTGGAGCCTCGGAGGAGGCGAACGAAGGCGTACTTGGCGGGAACCTTCATCTCGTTAGAACAGATTATCACAAATCAACGAGATGGCTCAACTTACGTGAGTGTAGAGAGTAGCAGAGACAATGAGGCCAGGAAGAGCCAGACCGTAGCTGACCTTCTTGATGGTCTTTCCAGCAGATCCAAGAGCAGGAGAAGCGACGTAGGTACCGCAGTAGTAGTAGACAACGATACCAACAACGATGTAGACGACAGTGACGACGCTCTGGCAAAGGATCAAAGCCTTCTTGTAGTGCTTAGGCTCTCGCATCTCAGCAGCGATAGGGAAGAAGACAGGAGTTCCGCAGTAGGCGAAGATGAAAGCGGCGATGGCGGACATGGCCTCGGCGAAGGTAGGGGTGTTGAAGAGCTTGTAGTCGGACTTCCAGACACCATCCTTGGGGGCAAGATCGGGGCGGTCCTGAACACCAACGGCGATGGTGACGACGAAGACTGCGGTCTGTTAGAGATGTTTCTGAAGGAATTGATAATGAGACTTACTGGATGTGACGAGGGTGACGAGGCCAACCCAAGCAAGCCAACTGACTTTATCGAGTGTTCGAATCGAAGAGGTAACAAACGCAACAATACACGCAACGGCCACAAAGACAGCAGTGCAAGTACCATGCGTACTCAAACTGTTCAACGCAATCGAAATACCAAGCATAGCAGATCCCGCAATGCAAATGGTGAGAAGTGAGTACGAAATACCATAGAACTCGCGTCCAAAGCGTCCAAACACAAGACCAGCCGCGTCATCGATGCCGTAGACCTCTGGGTGTCGCTGCTTGAACCGTCCGACGATGTAGTCTGACCAAGTCGTGATGACGGCGATGCAGAGCATGCAGATGATGCCGGGGATGAGACCGAGGGCGTCGAAGGAGGCGGGAATTGACAGGACGCCGAGACCGATTTGGGACTTCATCATCAGAACTGAAGTTCCGAGCCAACCAACCTGCTCTCGTTAGCTGTGTCTTCTGGTGTTGTGTGTATTGTGTGACGTACGTTTCGGTAGTTGGGACCATCTTCGGTGATTGTTCCAAAGACAGCATCGTTGGTGACACCGGGATCTTCACCGTGGTGCTTAGTAGGCTCAGGGGCCTGATTCTCCGAATCGTACTGGCTCATGATTACAGTTCTTCCCTTTCACAAGTTGACAAAGATGGATAGACAAGAGAAAAAGGGAACCCAAGAACTGGAGAGTCTGGGGCACGCTTATATATCTAGACCCCATCTCATCTGGGGTATTTGTTCCCACCCGACTACGTAAAAGAGTTTCGTTGGAACATTTGATCTGCTCTACCCCAAACTGACTCGCATCTCCGTTTATGGATCCTTGTGGATAACGTAAGAGATAGGGAGTCTTGTCGCGGTCCAGAGTGCCCATGGGGCAGAATATGCTGAGCGGGCCGAGTTTGTAGCTTATCTCGAACGGGTCAATCATTGACTCTTTTTTCACAAGTTCTGAGCCGAGAAATACCGTGCCTCGTCAAATTTTTTCTGCAGAGTTTGTCCACACTTTTCCTCTTTTGTGAGCCTGCACTAGACAGAGTCAGGTTAGCGGTTCCGCTTCTCCAATTCGGCTCGCGGCTATTCTCGCTCCAACTCACGACTCCAACTAAGCACCTTTCATAATCTCGTAACTTTCTCGTTGAACAAGACAAGGAATGTTTGTCCCTGGGGTGAAATCTCGGGGCCCCGGGTGGCAAGGGATGTTTCTTGTACGTAAGAAACGTGGTTGTGGTATGATGAGCAGTGTGAGGTGACTTTGTTCCCCAAGTTTTGAGGATGAGGAGTGAAATGCTTGGTGCGGAGAAGGCGAAGGTTACTCCAAGTTTTTGACGCCATGTCCGCTGCTGCTGCTGCTTGGCTCGGCTTGACATGGGAGACTGTGCAGATTTCGGCACTTGACGCCGTCTCCACTTGAGGCTGCGGTCGGCCCGAGACTCCTTCATAGAGTTCAGTTCTTAGGGCCGCAGAACGGATCATCGTCATCACGATAATCAGTATCGCTACCAACAAGAATTACAACATTATCTCTCCTCCTTGTTCAATGAGCAAAGCTCAGTTCATGTTTATCTCACCATCCTTGAGTAGCCCATAAAAGCTATGAACGCCCATTCATCACCACATATTTCCCATCCCCTACCAGTGGAGTCATCATCAACGCACGCACTTTTACTCCGTAGACCCAACGGTGTTTGTACGTAAAAGAAACCACTTGATACATAATAACGTTGACCACATGTTTTCTTGGCGATTGTCAAAGATAAACAGCGCCCCATGGGGAATATGGAGTTGGTCTCCATTGCGACACGTCGTGACGGCCAAGATCTTCAGATCACTACGGAGTCGAGTCCTATACATTTCTTGGATCTTGATGAAGCTTGAATCGTGAAACCAGAAAAATAAAAACGTGGCTAGACCGCGTACAGGTTAAGCTTGTATTAGAAGTGAGCTAAAGTGATCGCCCCTTAAACCCAGGTTTATTGCCTCACCAAACCGAACCGAACGACCTACCCAACATAGAAAAGTCTGCTCCCTCCCTGAGAAAATGTCCCGTATTCTCCGTCGCACGATGTCGGTCTTACCGAGCCTGCAACCTCGGGTCCGCAGCCACACATGTCGAGATTTTTCCTCCTTCCGTCCCCCTTCCAGAATTTTTCTCAAGCGGCGCTAGCTGGTCTTCTAGAACAGCTTTGCCTTTGTCATTGGTTCGGGAAATGCCCGCCCGTCGTGGTAGGGCGCGCCACATGCAAGGGACGTAACGCTACCCTAGAGACGAAGAGACACGTGGAATTGATCAGCAGTGATTGTTTCTGTTTCGCTGCTGTTCACATGGCTATTGGTTGCATTCGTGAGTCTACTGGGAGGCGATCGGCAGGACTCATTTCTCTTGGAATGCTAAGCCTTGAACACCGAGCAACACAAAGGATTTGAACGAGTTAACGGAGATGAACGCCGTGGTATAGCAGGATTCACCCAGCCAATCGTATGCCCAGACTATGAGGCTCATCCAGCTCTTGGCTGTGCTCAAAAAGGCAATTACCCATCCCGTCCATTCGTGTAGCGCGCAGAGGCCAACACTTCATATTAACCAGAGTAATAAATCCCTCGACGCATTGGTAATCACATTGAATGCCAGGATCTAGACTCTTGTTGGTGGTTTTTACGTCCATAGTGATAAACATGCTAACAAAATGGGCCGATTTCCCTTCTCCACTTACGTCCATGACCCAGTTCCGTCAACGCTCCTTTTTTCTCCATGAAGAACAAGGATATAGGCGCTTGTTATCAATCATCTAGAATCTGACCTGAAACAGTCCTATCAATGGTTATTTTCGATTGCAGAGGCAAGCCAGACTGGTTACTTCACTAGCGGTGGCGCGAGCGCGGCTAGGGCATGTTAACTTTCGGTGAGAATGAGCTTGGAAGGATCGCAATGATGGTTTCGCGATATCATCACGTTGCCCAACTCGTTTCAGCTGTGACGTTGCTGAGATGCGCGTTAAACGTGATGCATCCATTGCGATGGCTTTTCAGGGTCGTGAATTGATGGTGTTCTCAGGTATCTCGGACCCGTACCAAAGATTGGGAGAGGGACAGAGAATTATGGAGATTGAAAATGAGCAATTCGGGTCCATTGATGGTCCGTGATGACAATGTCGATCAACGAGGGAGGGCGAAGTGATGTTTCACAATGGTTGTCCTACCCTACGTCTTCATTACGAGCACGATCGTGGACTGAGTAGCAATCATGTTGGCGGTTTGCGGGCCGTGGAGGAATTGGTATAAAAACTGACTGAAATGTGAGAAAATTGTATGACATGCGTAATGAATCAGTGGTCCTTAGCAAAATTGGGGATCACTATGACGTCAAGTCAGTTCAACACTAAACTTGCTCTCGAGCATCTCGAACAACGTGACACTACAATAGTAACTTTGAGTGTGATGCTCAATAGCTTCTCAGCCTCCTGAAATTTACAGAATGAGTCATTTCAAGAAACCAGAAGTAAAGCCTGTACCCAAGGGCCATCGATGGATCCTCTTCGTCTCAGGGCCAACAGCATCCGGCAAGACATCAGTCGCCAAGTTCATAGCAGAGAAGCTCGATCTCAAATTCGTCGAAGGCGATGATGCATGCAACCTCTCCCACATGAGCTCACATATACTAACCAACGTCAGTTCCACCCAAAAACAAACATCGAGAAAATGAGCCACGGCCAACCCCTCACCGACCAAGACCGCTACGGCTGGCTGCAAGCTCTCCACGAACACGCCACGCACCATCCCATCGGTCCAGGAACAGAACATCTCGTCGTCACTTGCTCAGCACTCAAGCGCCAGTACCGCGATATGCTGCGCGAAGGATCTGACAAAGCCGGTGATTTGCGTGTGCACTTCTTACATCTCGATGCACCCGAGGAAGTCCTCACGAAGCGTGCTGCTGCGAGGAAGGGACATTTTGCGGGGCCTGCGCTTGTGCATAGTCAGTTTGAGGTTCTGGAGAGACCGACGGAGGATGAGAAGGATGTTCTGATTGTTAGTGTTGATCAGTCGGTTGAGGATGTTCAGAGGGAGGCGTTGGAGAGGGTCAAGGAGCTGTTGAATGATGATCCTGAGTGAGCGGACGGAGACGATTTGGAAATATATTTTATGTAACTGGCATCGATAACTTTCAGTAGTGCAACTTGAAATTACGCATAGGTTTGGGAGTCCCAGGCTTTGCAGTTTCATCCTCTTCTAAGGGTCTGACTATCTATGATGCTGCTGCATGAGACTATCAACCACCACGCCTAACAAACCTCCAAATTTCAATTGATAAACGAGGTTGTAAGAAGCTTTCAGACTGTCTGCCAACTAGATGCACAATGACAGCATCCTAGGAAAACTTGGATTGCTGTCAAACCTTACAACCTCAACCTGCAACGTGACTTAACCAGCACCAAAGCAACAAGGCCTCACCTCAGATTTCAACCGACACTTCCCCAAGGCAGTAATCAAGAAGAGAATACTTCAACAAAATTAAAAAAATCTTCAATCAACCTTTATATCATACCGCGCTGGATTCATCCATCGCGAAACGACATAACCATCCTTTGTTTCTGGCGCACAGCGATGGATGAATCCAGCGCGG
>JABSSZ010001295.1:0-32076 GCA_013755755.1 Fusarium sp. NRRL 25184
GCCAAGCTCCCAAAAGCTTTGACCAGAGTTGCATTCACGTGGATTCCAACCATCCCACCAGCCTCACTCCCCCCCCCCCCCACCAAAAAACGTCCACTTCAAGGGACCGCATACCATCCTTGTCTTGCTCTGCCTTTTGAGCCGCATTCTTGACGTGGCGTCTTATTTTCTATTCATACAACTGCCTTAGAGATTGCTTTATCAGGCGATCCTCCTACAAGAGCTGAGAGATGGCCGAACAACAGCAAGAGGGCCATTCGCTCTCATCCATGTTCCCTAATCCGCCTCCCTTTTGGCAAGACTTTACACCAGATAAGATCTCTCGGATTCAGGAAATAAGGACTTCATACATCGCGGAGCATGGTGGCGATCCTTTGACAGCCCGCGTGCCTAATCTTCCTGAGGATCTCGTCAATCTGCAACCACCGGCCGAGCCAGCCGATGGACGCTGGCGTGTATTTGGCGATCAGTACATGGTAAGTTAAGCGATTGCGATTATTTTTACAAGATGGTTGGCTAAGTGAGGAATTAGCTGGACGACAAGCTTCCAACTCTCGAAGACCAGGGGATTACCAATCTTCCTTCATCATCACAGCCCGAGTCCAAGGATGCTAAGCGCTTTGATCGCGCCTTTGAGCTCAAACGGCTGGCTAAATCGCTTCTGTTAAACTTTCTCGAGCTCTCTGGAACATTATCGCATAACCCATCGCACGCCGAAGCAAAAGTGCAAGACTTGCGCACACTCTTCATCAACTTTCATCACATCCTCAACGAGTACCGGCCACATCAAGCACGCGAGTCAGTCATTGCGCTCATGCAAGAGCACCTAGACCGCACGCGGGCTGAGACCATGGCCATACGGATACAGGTGGATAAGGCACGCCGCGTACTCGATGGCTTGGGCAGCCTAAGCGTACCCGATGTGCCTAAGGCTTTAGGACAGAACGCCGAGGAGGAAGATTTGGAGGCGTTGGCGAACCAAAGAGAAGCAGACGTGTGGGCTGCCACAGATGCCTTATTTACTTGAGGGCGGGTATTGGAACAAGCATGAGCTCAACGTTGTCCACACCGCCAGATTATTATCAAGGGAGTTTCAAAGATCAACATCCCAACAAACGAGACAGTCATCCCACATTGGGCAGCTATTTCTCATATCATGTTCTTGGAAATCAGTCCCGAAGGATGATCGCAGCTGGAGTTTTGGAGCGAGGCGAATGTTATCGCAAAACCTTACATAATGGGCATTTTGGAGAGTTTACAAAAAAACAGGATTTACAGAGACAAGGCCGAGATGTATGCGACATGGAGCGACCCTCAACATATAGGCACATACAAGTGCACTTGCATCAAGCCAGGCTTCGGGTTGTCGAAAAGGCGGTCATAAACTTGGTCTGAGCCGCTGATTCAATATACACTCTTCAGCTGCGCTATGTTTCCCAGCAGCATCGCAACGCACAAAGGACTAAAAAGCTCAATTCTCCAACAACAAACACCCGGCATTGTTGCCTCGCGACGCATATGGTTATTCGATCCCCCTTTACAGGATGGTGCAGGGGATACAGCAGCATTCGTAGTCGCCACACTCGATACACTTGGTTTTGGTACCCGTGGCCTCGGAGGGCTTGATGATGGACTCGGCGATCGAAGTGGCAGCGCTGCCGGGACCGTTGCGGTCGTAGAGACATTTGGAAGAACCGCAAGCCATTTTGGAGGTTGTTTGGAATTGATACGGAAGAGCTTGTTATCAGGGCGATCTGCAGTTTAGCTGGGTTAGCGACAGTTCATCTTGGACTTCCATAAGTTGAAGCGCAGAATAGAGAAGAAGAGTATATATGGTTTGGTTCGACTTACCGATGCGATAATGAAGCCAGTGAGATTCAGGGTTTTAGAAGAATGAAGTTCTAGGTTCAGGCTGCAGCTGGAGTTGGAATTGAATTTCAAGCTTGGGCTTGGGCCGTAGCTTGGACCATGCCGACCTACCTAGACTACCTACCTATTTTGGGCTACAGCTGTAACATGATTGCGTCACCAATCGGGTTAAAGTGTGGGGGTGGATTATGATTCAACGTGTAGACCCTGGATTTGATCCCTCTTCCTCTTGGCAATCTCCTTGAGCTCAGCCTCTATTTAGCCACCGCAATGATCAAGCTTATGGAAAGAATGTAAGCTGCTTCTCTTTTCGGAGCTGAACTCTGAGGATGGCTACCAAGATGGCCAAAACTCATGTCATGGCATATCAAGCTGGGTTGCCTGAAGAAGCACGGAATCAATATGTGGTCAAAGTATTAGGTAGTTAAGAAACAAGAAGGTCTCTCAAAGGTACCTAGAGAGATACCTCGTAGAAAAGCTGGTACTTGACATACTTGCCCGAGCCAGATGGAAAACTTTCTTTCTTCAACATCAACATCAACATCCAAGAGCAGGCATGAGCACTGCCTATAGAAGAGCTTATCATGTTTAGGAAGACGGAAACAGGCACTTGCCCAGATACAAAAGACGTTGAGCTTACAAAACTCGGCTGCTAATAATGTAGGTAACGCTGTGTCTCTACTTGTTGCTGAGATTGATGTCATAGACAACAAGGTGACGGACGATGCTCTGACAGCAGCATACACACTCGACTTTTTCATAAGTAGATAACATATTCCCCTACAAAAGTCTCAATCTCCATAATAACCTTGAGTTTGTCTATAATGCTTGAAAATAATTTAGCAATCTCGGCAAACACGCAGCCTCCGGGGGCTATTTCGCCTTGTCAGACAGAGCAAGAGCAGATAAGCATTCAACCAGGAATCCGCAACTGATACTGATAAATTTGACGATAGAGAAATATTGGTTTATGTAAAGAATATATGCGAATGGCTTATTCTCCCACCGAAAACAAAGGCGCTTCATCGGTTCAACATCTCTACCACCCAGACAGCTGGTATTCGGCATCCGCTACATTTCCCTGCTGCGAGACGCCCGTAGACTACGCAGCCAGGCAAGAACCGTGTAATGAAGAGGGAAGACAACCAGGCAGGTCGCAATGTTACGGAACCTCATATATAGTTGATAGGTTTATCAAGATACCTTTTCTCGGTTACGAAATTCACTTAACAGCGGTAGAGTATTAGTAGTCCCACGACAACAAAGACTTATCTCAACCAAGACATCAACATTGGTCCAATTATTGTCTCCTGAGAGATCTTCATTGGAACGAGCGGCATCGATATATACGATACCAGAACTCAAACTGGACATGAGTGTGTTGAAGTCTAAAGCATGACCTATCTGTGAGAAGCCCAAGTCTATTCTCCAAATCCGCACACTCTTCTTCGGTCACCGAATGACTTCCACAAGCAGCACTCCTTACGCACAATCCAAGTCAAGCATCGGGTACATCCTCTATCTCGCACAATTAGGCACGCTGGACCATGGCCTCACGGTCAGGACCGATGCCGATGTACTTGATCTGCTCAACTTTAGCAATTGCGGTGCAGGTCAGTATGCGCGACCACCTACCTTGACTCCGACAAACTTCTCGATGTACTACTGGTGGTTAGTACCACTGCTCGTTACGCTAGCCAAGGTAAATATGCTCACCTCAAAGTAATCGCGAGCCGCCCTGGGGAGGTCGTAGTAGGTCCTCGCGTTGGTGGTCGGTTTTTGCCAGCCTGGCATTTCGTGGTAAACCACCTCAGCTCGGTTCAGGATGTCAAGACCCGCAGGGTAAGAATCCAGTTCCTATCCAAATGGTCAGTTTGCACAATCTACCATGATCTCGTTGGCATCACTGACCTCTCCATCGATCTTGTAAGCAATGGCGATCTTGATCGTTTCGAAAGTATCCAAAACGTCGAGCTGCAGAGTGTTAGAGCGTTTTGACGCGTGTCACAGGCTTGCCACGGTTTTTTTCTACCTTTGTGAGATTCAGGCGGTCGTAGTAATTGAGTTACTGTACTTGACAACAACAAGGTCTGTGTGTGCTTGTCAATTGTGTTCCCTACTACTCAAGGTTTTGAGGTTGTGTCTACCAAGCCTGATAATGGTCAGTACGTTCGTCAGCACCTAAGAGCCCTGATGAAAACTCACCATCCACATCGGCGTCTGTGGCCAGTCGATGTTCCCTAGGTAAGTCTTGTCAGCGGTAAAAGCTCGAAACCTCCAGGCCCTTGTGGTCTCACCCATTCGCGTCCAATCTCCTGGAGCTTGGTGCCGATCCTAAGTTTATCATTCAGCTTCGGAGTACCTTTAAGATAGTAATCCAGACGCACTCTTCGGTATCCTCGATCTTGAAGGCCCCGGCCCCGACACGGGTGGTATCTGTTGCCAGTCAGCAGTAGATTACGGCCATGGAGTAATCGACATACAAGCCTTGACCACTCCAACCGTCTCCGTGATATTTTTTCGGTTCAGTGCAAGTCCACCAATAATACCAGCAAGCGTAGTACTTGAGGAAGTGACGAACTGTAGTGAATCATGAGTACTAGTGAAAACTAAAGGGTCAAGTTGGCGGAAACTTACTGGATAAGAACCATAATCAACATCTAGCATCAGTGCCTGTTTCAATTGGGAACAAGTACAAGCGCCAGGTCCCAGAACCCCTTCCCTTCCCTTCACAGGAGACTTGACTGATACCGATCTACCAGCATTGCACTTGGCGCAGAGGTTTGACATGAAAATGAGGCCCTGGGATCATCCCAAGACAGGCTTTCTGAGTACAGTTTGGCCCTAACCTCGAGACGCCATGACTGGGTCTGCTCCAAGCTGATTCCAGGCGCAATCCTCACATAAATCGTCATTAACTCCAACGGCCACGCTCGATAGCCAGCAAGTAGATGAGTAGAAGCCAGGCCTCCGTATGACTCCCGAATTCCGCCGAGGCTTGAACATAATACACAGCTTGTTACAGCGCGGACGCCTTATTGGGTTCCGCCAGTAAAGTGATTGCTCAAATGAGCAATATGCCATGCACCGAGCTAAGAATCTTGCAGGACTGGGAAAGAGGACTGTGAGACCACGGGCACGATGCTCGCTCCACCAATGCGTCAGTACTATTCGTTTAGTCATAGGATCAGAACCTTACATTTGCGCCTTCCGACCACAATTTTCATGTTGCTCTCCTGTGCGGATCTCATAAAGGCCACGCCGTCCACGACGTACTTACTGAGCGTTTGCCTGTACTCATCGAAACGAGCAAGCTCGGCCTCGATGTCGTATTTGAGCAGTTCTCCGAAGCGCTTTTGAAAGCCGTCGGCTAAGCGCCTTAATTTCTGCTCGAAAACTTCAGGGTAGAAGACATCGGTCATTTTGATGCCAGTTCGCTGGGAAAGTTAACACACAGCCCGCTCCATTATAATGACTCTCTCTTACCGCTCTCCTTGTCTGATAGCAGGGACCAAAGCCTATGGCGGACGTTAGACTTCGTTGCTTATATAGCGTCGCTGGCATGACAAGGACCGAGATTGTCCCCGCCATTGAGATTTGGGAATGCTTGCGAGGAAGTGACAAAAGCAGAAAAGGATAATCCGTCATGGAGTCCTGGGGGTAGCGCACCACGTCTTGTTGTTCCGATAGCTGCGTCTGGTGTAGACATTAGCTGCTATTTCTCAAGGGCAATGTCGGAACCTATGGGACGAACCTCCAAGTTCCTCCTCCTCGAGACCATCCACTGCGATGTGCAGGTCCAAGAGAACATTTACCCTGTCAGAAACAAGGATCCGATCATGTACTGCGGTCAGGTCTTTCTCAAGCTTTGAGCTCGCTAAAGAAACTTGGGCTAGAATACAGAGTTAATGTTCTTGGCATGTTCGGTCGAAAGCGTGAGCCAGGCCAGACGTCAAAAAGATGCTGATGTGGTCGTCGAGTTAGGAGTGGAGGGCCATATGAAGACTTACACATGGAAAACTACGCCCGAACCAATGAAGTTCATGCTATGGTACTTGTCAGCCTCGCTGGTTTCAGCTTGAATGATCAATGCCATTGACAAACCATCTTGGGTTGATCAACCCAGAGGGCAAGAGATGAAAGCTGCCTCTATGTTAGCAATCACCCAGTCCTTCCACGTGTGCGGGTTCTCACCTATACGAAACTCCGTTTACACTTGGCACATATTAGCAACACAACATATATATATAGATCGATAGAAAGCGTTTGACTAACCGCACGAGATGTCCAGCGTTATTTCCACCCTTGACGTTGATTAGTAGGTGTTCGGTTTCTGCCTGCATTGTGAGTTGCGCCTCCTGGCACTGTCCATCAACCAATTTGCCCTTCTGTAGTATGGTTAGTGCCCGGGTATCATCTGTTGTGTTGGCCTCTCCCCGAGTACTCACGCCTTCGTCGCCTGTGGAGGTCCTGGTCAGTACAATGAGATGGAACCGATATTCGGCTGGGTGCGGAGGAAGGACATATTCCGGGTGAGGGAGAGAAACATACCCCATTGGGCTCCGAGAATGACAGCGATAGTCATGTTGTGCAAAATCGAATTTGACTGCCGTAAGTGTCGTCGTAGTATCTGTAAAGAAGAATAAAGACATGATCAGGACAAAGTGACGAGGTTCAACAAGTGTATAGCCACGTCATTATGGCGGGGTGCTTCCACTAGGTATGGTACCCCTCCATCGCGGTAAGGTACTGGCGGCCAGTCCCCAGAAATATAGATGGTAAGGTCTGTGTAAGGCATTGTTGAATCCTGTATTGTCTTTTCTGTATAAAGGTACCAACTTCACTGTGCCCTCGAGTTCGTCAGCAACCCAAGATGTCTACACTCTACATACACATTTCGTAGCACCCAACCTGATCAGACTGACGCCCATGGACTTGATTCGAGTGACGCTTGACGTTACTGATATCCCTGCTATGAATGCTATGAACTAGGAGTACGGCACGCTCTTAAGACCGAGGGAGCTTGGTTCTGTAGGGGGTAGAAAACTGTTGCTTTAGAAGCTGGTTTAGCGTAGAGGGGAGTATCGCTGAGTCCCTGGGCCGGGGAGGGGCGGACAAGGAGAAATGGGGAACGCGGGCTGCCGGGGTGTGTGACGGCACCCGGAGAACGGTATGCCATAACGGAGCGGAATGGTCTCCACTTTTACCGAGCTGTCATTGACCGCCGACGTCGGCTGCTTCCTATGACGTGGAGTGAAACACGGACCAAGCGTACAGGAATATATGAAGTGCTAGATTAAAGTCTTACTTACTCTTTTATAATTAAGCTATTAACTATTAGATTTATAATTAATTATTAAGTTATTAATAACTAATATCAATTATTTAATAGTAGGTAATTTACATCTGACTCGGTTTATAAAAGGTAACTAGTGAGGATAAATGATATGTCTTTTGAGAATATGGAAAACCTGGGTTGCAATGCAAAGATGTTCTACTGCAATTTTAGATACCTCAGGTAGTTACCAGCTCCAAAAGATCGCCTGTAGGACAGCAGCATGTATGTACTTATCTAAAACGGCTAAATATGGCTCAGGACCTTGAAATATTTACGATAGATTGGCATATCAAGGATGAACGTTAGAACATATAGGAAGAGAAGGTCATGACTACGGTACAAGTATAGTAAGGTATATATATATAAAAGAACACAAATCCACGACTTTCGCTTCTCGAGATTATCATAAAATCCAATAACCCATCCCGAACCGTACTCTGCGAAAGGCACATACATGCCGCCTAGCCCATATGAAGGCAAAAACAAAACCGCCGTGTGGAAGCCTTCGTCGCCCAACTCCTGCATGCCCCTTGCTGGCATTTCATATATTCTTGTGTGTTACTCCTTTTCTTCTGGCATCATTATGCAGCAGCAGCTCCTCCTGTCTTATCTGCAGCGGTCTCCTTCTCTAGAAGATTACCAAGATGCTGCAGGTCGTCTCGAGCTTTAGGGTCACGCTCCAAAACCCTCCTTACGACTTCCCACTCCTTGCGGGCCATCTGGTACGCTTGAGGCAAGATGAACTGCACGGTTGGGGATGTTATCCAGGGTCCCAGGAGCTCATGTGCCATAGCTACACCTGCCTGCTGAGCCTGGTGCCTTTGTGCTTCTGACATCTGTGCTGGCGCAGCTGCAGGTGCCGGTGTTGGAGCTTGTGGTGGCACTGGTGGCCGAGTGTACGGTGGCTGGGGAATTGGCACAGGAGTTGTAGACTGCCATTGGCCTGGTGATGCTTGCTGAGGGAAGCCTCCTTGAAACCCTCCCTGAGGGGCCTGGGGGGTCGCCGGAGAGAATGCCGGGCCGGCGGACGCGGTCGAGTTGCTTCTCTGAGCATGTGCTGCAGGCACTGGTGTTCCCAAGGCTTTGGCATCTTGTTGATTGGCAGTCCCATCTTTCAGATGTTTGAGCTGGTCAGGCTCGTTATGGTAAACGAATACTGCCAGCAACATGGGTTCCGTCCGGACCTTGGGGATCTTATTGTCAACCAGGTTGAGCATAAACTCGGGATAGTTGTCTTCCCCTGCAGGAACTGGTACCAGATACGTATCACGCACATTACCGACTGTCTTATCCCCAATTACGCCATACCGCTTCTTGCTGATGAAGTAGTTAAGAAGATTGTGAAACTCAGTATGAGAAAAAGGCGAGACCGGTGAAATTGAAACGACAATGACATCGGTACTGTTGCTGTAGCGAAGACCGCATAGGTATTCGATGGCACTTTGTTCGGGGATTCGTCCGGCTACCGTCATTCTCTTGGGAATCAACTTGGACCACGGTCCAACTGAAGCAAAGTTGGCACCACCGATATACTTGGCTGTCGCTGGGAAGTCAGCAATCGTGCTCATAGCAAGAGAGCCCTGCCAGATGACATCTGGGTCCTGAGTCTCCTCTGTGGGCGAATAAGGGGGCGACTCGTTCTCATCTTGGAGCATGCGATCTACATCGGGATCCACGCCCGGGCCATTGGCTCCAGTTACCAGAGCCGAAGGCCGCCTATTCTGAGTTGTAGTGGGAGACTTGACACTGGAGAAGACTTCGTTGATGTCGAAATCAGGGTGACTTGGCGATCGCTGCTTATCGTCCTGCTGCTGTGGGTGTGAAGCCAGGTCCGCCTTGTCGCCCCCTGTAGGTTCCTTCTTAACGGCCTGAGGGTCTGGTCGACGAGGGGGTCCTGGTGGGAGGGGTACAGCAGAGTCGTTGACAAATGTTTCGTCATCAACGACCTCTTCGCCCTTATGTGTTCGTCGAACGCGAGGTCCAGTCTCAGAAGTATAGAGAATAGACTGTTTCTCGGCCCTGGCTTTCATCTCAGCAGTCTGCTTCTTCAATTCCGACGAGGCAAGCTGCTCTGATGTCATGGTAGCCAGAGCTGCGGGGGACAGGGTCTTATGAACCAGTCCATGACACAACTCCGGGTTGTTCTTCAGGTTGAAGGTTAGTGACTTGATTTGCTGGTTGTAATCTTTCTGTCCCTTAGTCACAGGGTAGGAATCATAAACGGCGCGCTCGATCTGAAGCGTGAAAGTCTCGGTCAAAGACTCAATTGTGTTGCCCTCTTCGAGGTCCAGTTCGCCCTGCTTCTGCATCAATGTCAAAACATGGCTGATAGACTTGCTCATGGCTTTAGCAGGGCCTGTCCGAGAACCAGGCAGATCTGATATCGACTTGGCGAGGTCATCAGGTGGTGTATAGGAGACAGGAGTAGGAGCTGCACCGTTCTCTGATATGCGACGAACCTTGGCAGACTACACATCGTATTAGTACAACTATCTAGGGAGGAGGGGGTATGTAAATCGTACCTTGCCATCAGCGTCATGAGACTCTTCGCGGGTTTTTCGCTTCCCCGATTTTGTTTCTTTCTTATCTTTGGTGGCGTCCGGAACAGGCACAGGAGAAGACTTCGCTTTAGTCTTATCTTCCTCCTTGGTCTCGCTGTGACGTTTGCCTTTGCCTTTTCGTCCGCCACGCTTCTTCTTCTTGGATTCCTCCTCATGTGCTTTGCGCCGAGCTTCCCAAGGTTTCTCCCCCTTAGCTATGCCATCGAGGAGCTCTTTGTGATCTTCCGGTCGGCATTGCTCACACCAGTAATGTTCAGGGATCTCGTCATCGAATGAGCTTACCCCTACACAGACGTTGTGCTGCCATGCGCCGCAGGTTTCGCAAGCGATCCAGGCTTCACCTGAATCTTCATCTTGTTCGGTGGCGCCGCATACACAACGGATCAGCTCATCTTCCTCCTCTTCCTCTTGTTCTTGCTGCTGTTCCTGTTCCTGTTCCTGTTCCTGCTCCTTGGCTTTCTTGGTCTTCTTTGTCTGTCGCTTTTTGGGCACGGTCGCAGGCTCAAGTTCGTCGAATGATTTCGTATGCTGACCTTTAGTGGCGCGTACCGATCGTCGAGGTTCCGCTTCGCCTGAGATGTTGCTGTTAGTTGGTGCTGCAGAATGCGTGGTGTCGCGGCGTCGGTCGCGCTTTGGGGGTGCTTGATCTTGAACGAGCTGGGATTGCTTCGGGGACCTTGCGAGTCTTTGTCGCTTACCGGACATGATTAAGTATGTGCGAAAGGTTGTGGTGTGGTGTTTTGGATGAAGCGACGCGTGCCAATGTTGAGCGGCGTTTGGTGGTGTCGCAGGTGTTGGGAGGGAGTTCTACTGTTGCAACGAAACGCAAGATGGTGTGCGCCCTTAGACAGGCATTGAGGTAATTACGTGGGAAATAATTGAGAGTCACGACTATGTCAAGAACAGATTCAGGTTCTTCCCAGCTGATCCACGCGCAGGTGCTTGTCTTCAAATCTCTAACCGTGTTGGCGCAAAGAGGTGCCCTCACTAGCACAGGCACTCAGGTGGAATATGGCCTGCGCCAAGAGGGTAAGAATATGTTTTGCTGTAATTCGAAAGCGGTGAACGCGATAAAAGTGTCAATGCCTTGAAGCGACCTCACAAACTGCGTGAGAGGTGCGCGACGATTTTGCGATAGTGGAGATCCAGTATCAGTAGAATGCGATAGGTCGCGTGCCGTGGTTGGAATGACGCGCGCACTTGAGAATCAATGTTCAGGGGAGGGTTTAAGATGTCCTGTGGAATAATTTCAAGCAGCTGTATTCTCTCGGAGCTGGTAGGGGAGGATGGTGCTGGGTGAATCACTCGAAATGATGATGTAGAAGAGAAGAGTTACCATCCCGAAACTGGAGGGGGGAGGGAGCTATTGCGGAGGTAGAAAAACTAGTAGCTTCCGCCCATGCCCTACAGCGGCTGAATTGTGGTGGTGGCAGGTGGCAGGAACTAACCAGGTCAGGATCAACCCACGCTTGTGACAATGAGATTGCTTTGCGTGACAATGGAGAGCAAGTATTTGATGCCTGATTGTGGCAATGTGTTTGCCTGATTAACAAGCCATTACTTTCCATTTTCCAGTGACTGTATGGAAACAATAAGGTAGGATTAGTCACGAGGAATGTCAGCCTTGCAGTTTAAGGTCTATGTCGATTGGCTAGACTTTACCCCCCATTGAACAGCCTGAGGCAACATTCTTCAGCCTTAGTCTCAAGCATCTAAGCAACAGAAAGCTAACGCGGCGCGGCGGCCTAGAGCTCCGTTGCAGGTAACGACGTAAACGAATCCACAGCCTCAACACCATCAACCAGACTGTCATCATCACAACGGCTCTCTGTTACTTTCGACCTGGTTTTTAGTTGTTTCAGAGAGGTTACCCATCTTCTCTATATCTCTCTCTTGTCTCGTCATTACAACGAATTCATCATGTCTCGCCGTTACGATTCCCGAGTGCGTTGGCCCTTGAAGCTCCAGTACCTCGAAGCTCTCCCACCAAGCTAACCGGCTCCTATAGACAACCATCTTCTCACCAGAGGGCCGTCTGTACCAGGTCGAATATGCTCTAGAGGCCATCTCACATGCAGGTACAGCCATTGGCATCCTGGCAAAGGATGGTATCGTCCTGGCCGCCGAGCGAAAGGTCACCTCGAAGCTGCTGGAGCAAGACACCTCCGCCGAGAAGCTCTACATTTTGAATGAGTGCGCAAACCCTCCATTGCCTACCTCGCTAGGTCGAAGGTTATTTATTAACAATATTTGCGTTCAGTAACATGATTTGCGCCGTCGCTGGCATGACCGCCGATGCCAACATCCTTATCAACTACGCCCGACAAGCCGCTCAGCGATACCTCCTCACCTATAACGAAGACATTCCTTGCGAACAGCTTGTGCGTCGACTTTGCGATCTTAAGCAGGGATACACCCAACACGGTGGTCTACGACCCTTCGGTGTGTCTTTCATCTACGCTGGTTGGGATCCTCGTAGACAATTCCAGCTCTATCTCAGCAACCCCTCTGGCAACTACGGTGGCTGGAAGGCTACAAGTGCGGGTGCCAACAACGCAAGCGCACAGAGTCTCCTCAAGCAGGATTACAAGGAAGACTGCACTCTGAAGGAGGCTTGCGGCATGGCGGTCAAGGTTCTTAGCAAGACGATGGATTCGACCAAGCTGAGCAGCGAGAAGAGTATGTCGTGTCTATGAATATGTACCAGGACTCCAGCTAATATCACTTCTAGTTGAATTCGCGACAGTAGGACAGACCGAGGACGGCAAGATCTACCACCGCCTGTGGAGTGCTGACGAGATCACGGCGCTGTTGAAGGAGCATGACCTGGCGAAGAACGAGGAGACAGAGGAAAAGTAAGCAACAAGGCTATAGATTCTTGATAGATGGGGAGAGGAATGCGGGGCCACTCTTATCTGCCCCTGTAAAATAATATCATGAAATGACCACAAAACGAGACTTATCCAACGCCTGGCTTGACCAAGTCTAAAAGTGTTGTCGAACACATGATGCTTCGACGAAAGAGTAATGCAATGCAGGCTAAGCCAGAGCATCTCGGACAAGCACGCAAACTATTCCTAGTCCCCAATATCAGCGTCGCGAACCTCTCAAGTTTTCCATCTCGAATCCTACATCTGTCCCTCTTGCTGCCTCCTCATCATCGGTGATTCGTTGCCATCCCGGCTGAGTATCAACTCCCGGTCGTGGATAAGGCTCGTCGCATTTCGTGCTTGAAAGGCGAGGAAAGTGCCGTCTATAGCTCCAATACGCAATGCTCATGCCTAGAGCTGAGCCTACGCAGACATCGTAGACGTCGTGGCGATAATCCTCACATCTCGATATAGCGACTAGACCTGCGCCGACGAGTGGCAGTAGGCAGACCAACGCGCGGCTGAGATCACGACCGCCAGCCGAGTAACGGAACACGTGGAGTTGGCCGGCGAGGAAGAGGCTGAGAAAGCCAAGGCCAGCGAATGAGAAGGATGAGTGGCCAGAAGGGAATGATCGCCAGCCCTCTTGCAGTATATGGCCATCTTCTGCCGTGCAGACATCGATGGTTACAAGAGTATTGGCCTTTGTGCCGATTGCGGGCTTGCAGCGGTCTAGCAGATCAGGACGAGGCCTGCCAACAGCATTCTTGATGATGTCAGTGATGAAAGATGTGAGTACAATAGAGATAAGGAACGAGAGGTAAGTGACTTCATGCTTGGCCGCTGATGACCTTGCGATTATGTTGTAAGCGATCAAGACTCCTAGCGGTATGAAAAGGGCGTATACGAAGTTCATAACTGGTAGTCTTTGTTAAGTCCAGTCACAGTAGCGGAGGTTGGTGTTTGAGACGTACAGACAGGGACACGCTCATGGACCGCAAAGGGATACGAGATCTGCAGGTCGTTTATGAAGAACATGCGATGAAATGGGTTGACAAAGAGGACCGTCTGTGAATCTGTCAACCAGTGTTCTGGGTTCCCATTGACGATATAGTACAGACCAAGATCCAGCCTATTAAGAGGAATAGGAAGCCGACATAATCAGGCGCATGCGTTGTCTGTTGTATGTCATGAGTATAACACCAAGGATCGATTTGACGAGTCACTATACCTTCCAATATCTCCTCAAAAATGAGATAGCTCCGCCGGACGAGCCATAGCTATGAGCTGGAGCCATGATTGATGACGACGGTTGAAATCAGGTTTGACGGGCGGGGGTGTCGGAACATAGATAGACTGCAGTATCGCGACAAATGGAAAATGCAGTTTTTCAATATCGGCAAATAAGAGGGCGTTTAGCTTTGTTACCGAGTCATGTTCAAGAGAGGCGGCTCATAAGTTCGGCGTTGTTGAGAAGATGTAGCGGGTTCTTGCTGAGGTTGGACATGTTGCCAAATGCGGGAATGAGGGCCCCTAATCTTCCGTTAGTTTTCTGGGGCCATATCAATAGAAGGATACCGGTAACTACAGATAATGAGTAGCTGATGTATACCAACCATGTACTATCAATGTTCATTTTTAGTCTTCGGGAGACCAGAAATCAGGATTAAGGATCATAATGAATTATCAAACCTTTCAATCAACCCCAGGATGACCACCGTTGTTTTATACACTCATTGCAAGTGACGACTTCAACCCCGTAGTACTTTTGACGTAGAAAGGGTTGTCGATGGGCGTAACAGACTAGTATATACCCATCTTTGGATCCAAGACAATAATACGAAGCAAGATTTTAAACATGAATTTCCACCAACTTTGAAATCAAAAGAAGTCGAGATAACGATTTCGGTTGGAGCTGCTTAGCTATAGGGTAGGTAGCCAAATCATCATCCACTATTTCTTAGGCCCAAGCTCTTGCGGATTTCTGCTGTAATGGTTGACGACCAGGAAACTTCGTTGCTTTCCCTCAGCCGGAACAACTTTTTAACACGACAACTTCTACCGATGAAATATCGACAATCGGAAAGCTAGAACCTCTGCCTGTGCGAAAATATTGCTTATGAAGCACCACCATCTCAGGAATAGCTTCTGAATGTACAACCTGATGTCATAGTTTGCGACGCGACGAAGCGAGATGCTCAAATCGACACACACACCATCGGCAGCCGCTCTGGCACCGCTTCCGCCAGGATGGAGCGAGCATACCGCGCCGACTGGACATACATATTATTACAACGCTGAAACGAAAGAATCAACATACAAGCGTCCAGGAGTCCAGCCGCCTCCACAGCCCGCGCAACCACCAGCTCCCGCATATCCTGGTTATGGCTCAATACCATACTTAGCTGATCCCAACGTCGCCAATGCTTACATGGCACAATTCAATCAAGATAATAATGGGCAAAGGCATAATAATAGTTCACGAGGTGGGCATGGAGGAGGTCGTGGAGGCTTCGAAGGTCGACCGCGTCCACAGCCTGTTGACAAGCCGAGGAGAAAGGAGCCGATCCCAGGTTGTGAACCATGGATTCTCGTATATACGAAGTACTCGAGGCGCTTCGTATACAACCCTGTCAAGAATGCCAGCTACTGGCGCATACCGGAGAAGTTGATGCCAGCCATTTTGGAGCTTGACAAGGCCCGGCTACGGCAGAAAGCCACAGGAGAGAACCAAGAGAAGGAGCATAAGCAAGATGAAAAGCAAGAGAAGCAAGCAGTACCACAAAAGAATGACGCCCCAGTGGCAGAGTTGGACGACGATAGCGAATATGAAGAGGTCGAGGTGACGGATGACGAAGGGGAAGGTGAAGGCGATGAAGAACATCCCTCCAAACGGCAACGGACTGCAGATCCTGATGCAGACGAAGATGTACCCATGGAATTCACAGAAGCTGATTTTGCAGCTCAATTGCAGGCCATGGGAGACGATTACGGCCTTGAACCAGGCGACTACGACGACGGAAACGCTGAAGAATGGCCCGAAGGTGCCGAGGGAGTGCCTCTATCCGAAGACGACGCGAAATACCTGTTCAAGGATCTCTTGAACGACTTCAACATCAACCCGTACAGTCCGTGGGAGAAACTCCTGGAGGAAGGCAAAATCATCGATGACTTGCGATATACAGCACTTAGCACTACGAAAGCACGCCGGGATTGCTGGGATGAGTGGACGCGTGAGAAGATCGCGGAGTTGAAGGAGAAACGAGCCAGGCAGGAAAAGCGGGATCCTCGTATTGCTTACATGGCATTCCTGCAAGAAAAGGCGACGCCGAAGCTGTACTGGCCCGAGTTCAAGAGAAAATACAAGAAAGAGGACGCCATGAAAGATCACAAGATCACCGACAAGGATCGCGAGAAGGCATATCGAGAACACATTGGTCGCCTTAAAATGCCCCAGTCCAAACTCAAGTCCGATCTTACTGCCCTGCTCAAGGCCCAGCCGGTGCACTTACTAAACAACAAGTCCCTATCTACCGGCTTACCCGACCCGGTCCTCACCGACATTCGCTTCATATCCCTCGAGCCCAAGATCCGCGATCCTCTGATCGAGGCTTACGTGAGCAATCTGCCTCCCCCACCAGAGGACCTAGATGCAGCCAAGGACGACGAAGAGCAGCGAAAGCAGCGCGAGTCACGCGAGAAGCGTGAGAAGGCACTGGAGGAGAGAAACCGCGTGGTGGACGAACAGAAAAAGAAGCGTGATCGAGAGGTGGCGGCTAGTAAAGCCCGATTGAGAGATGAAGAAAGGGAGTTGGAGATGGCCATGCAGGTAGGAAAGCAAGGACTGCAGAGCCAGTTGGCCAGCATGAAGGTTGCAGAAAAGGAACCATGACATTGGGGAAGAACAGATCTTGTATCTGCCTATGCATCTATCTAGTATATCTAATTCTAGCGACCAACCGTGGTCGGGTTGTCTCTATATGGACAATCACAGCCCATACATGAAAGTCAACTTCTTGTCTGCGTATCGGCGGTCGTTGAGTCTCTCACTCTCGATCTCCTCTGGTGACATTGTGCTCAATATTGCCTGCTTGCGTTTGTTGACCGCTGCAAGCATGAATCGATAAGACAAATATCCGATCAAGGCAATGGCAAGGAAACCCAGCGTGACGAAAAATGGAAATCTGTAATGGGGCTTGTATCGCTGTCGGTACAACTGCGCCCCGATCACGCCTCCGAGGTTACCGAAACCATTGACGCCGAGCACGAGAGCTCGCTTGCCAGGCTCAGGCGTGTTGCCACTGAGCCATGCCATAGTGAGAGGAGCCGAAATGTATACACCAGATAGGAGCACACAAAGTGAAACGTACTGCCCAGTGCTCGAGGAGATTGTAACGGTAAGGATCAGGCCAATGATACCAATAACCAAACCACCCAAAATGTGATATCCCCGTTCCCGGTAGTGATCCGAACTTAGAGCAAAGGCGTAGAGGCCAAGAGCACCGCAGACGAAGGGCGGAACTGTCATCTAGATCGCTCGCAGTCAGTCAAGTCCAGTTGAGGTTAAGAGTAAGTAAAACACACCAGGTTGGCAAGGATAGACTCATAACCCAGCCCCTGAACAACAAGGGGCAGGAAAACCGAGAAGGCGCCGCTGGGGACACTCGCGCAGATGTTGAGCAGAAGGACAGTCCACAGCTTCCAGTCTTTCATCGTTTCCACGAAATCTCTCTTGCTCAAGCGATTCTCCTCAATGCCATCTTCGCTGTACTCATGCTGTACGAACTCGGCATTGTCTTGCTTCATGCGTTCGACAGCAAACTCTCGTTCATCTGGACGAAGAAACCAGGCAGAGCCAGGGCCTTTGGGTAGCCACAGCCAAGCAACGATAGCAAAGAAGCATGTTAGTGCTCCTTCGATGAGGAAGAGATATTGCCAGTTCTTGAGGCCACCACCACGGAGATGGAAAATGCCGTATGCTTAAAGGAGTAAGTAATTAGCTTGAAGAATTGTTGCAACCAGAACTCACAGATTGAGCCTGAGAAGGCTCCAGCGATGGCATACTGTCCGTAGAATAGAGCGAGTCTAACACAAAAGTCGTAACGAGGATAGAAGAACGACAAATACGCAACGGCCGTTGGGTAGAAGCCCGCTTCAAAGGCGCCAATGAGCAAACGTGTGGCGATGAGTGCCCCTGGAGTAAGGTCAGAAGAGGGTTGACTAGATGTGAGAGCGAACGGAAGGGCTACAGACCACGTCCTTTGATGAAAGCTTGACCAATTGTCACTACACCCCAGCCAAACTGTAGAATGTGTCAGTAGCTTCCCGCTCTTAGTCGTGGCACCGTCTAAGTACCATTAAAAAGGGAATCCAATGCTTAGCGCCAATATAACGGCCAGCTGCGGCAGAAACGGGCTGCAAGACAACAAAAGTGACGAAGAATAGAGAGACTGCTTGATTCAAATCATCAGGCTCAGCCCCTATGTCTGTGGTAAAACCTGATACCAAGCTGTCAGAAACCGATCGAGCACGTACAAAGGGAGGAGGGCTAGGAGATGTTGTTTACCTTGGGTTTCAGCATTACCAACATTGCCACGATCTAGACCATTGAACAGATATAGAAGTGAAAGAAGCGGAAGCAGCGCAAAATCGAGCTTCTGATTGAGGGCCCGACTTCTCTCTTTGTTCTGCTCGACTGAGTAGGCAGCGGGATGACTCGATGGAGTTTTGCTCGACTTTGTCGGCTGGAGGGCTTCTCGATCGGACATGGCTGCTTCTGATTCAGTTGTAGATGTAAATAGTTTGGTTTTCTCCTGAAAAAGGAGGAGACAGGCAAATTCCTTGTGATATACTGTAGATACTACGAGCAGTGCATTGGCGTCGTTGTTGGGTTCATATAGGCACGCGTTTGGCAGGCAACTCTCCCTTGCACGGGTCTCCCAAACATACACACCTGGAGGCTCTTGATGATACTCTGCATATATTCCTAAGGCCCAGGGATTAATTGGGGGTCGCGCCAATGATCCGACTTCCAGCAGTTGTCCCAAGAATCTGGTAAGCGTGATCCATGTGTAGGCCCGATCCGGACGTCATTCTGTTTGTCACGGTCGTATATCAATCAAGGTTTACTGTTGGCCTATCATGAAGTAAGAATCTGACAGCAGACCAGACGCTCGGGATTGAGGCTGACAGGAAGTGCCTCGAATAGGCAGATGCTCAGCGCCACTACTGTAACCTCGATCAGGGTTGCCCGAGCGTCGGGACACAAACTGACCGCATCTTTAGCTCGAGGAAAGCACGTTAAACGTGGTGGATGGCTGTATTGGGGTTGAAAAGTAGCGGGAATTGAGCTAAGGAGGCCCATCTTGACTCATTACCAAGGAGCGGGTACTCATAGAACGAATCGACAAGTGCCTCCACAATGACGCGCAAACCAGGGAACGAATTCCAAGTTTGCCGCGATGAGCAAATCATGTTACTGATGATCAAGTCCGTTAAGTCGTGGGCTGTGTCGTTAGGGCTGTAAGGCTGACATATACCCCAGAATCCAGGATCCTTCGCGCTGCTTACTGAGAACGTGTTGTTCCACGCTTGGCGTTCTGTCGATACGCCTTGATTGCAACAAGGGCTTATGGGTGGCTTGAATGAACGTTCTAGAATAACGCCTCAAGCAAAAGGGGTTACAATATTCTCATGTCGACCGTTGGTCCATCCAGGTGAGCTGAAGTAAAGTTTCCAATGCCTGAAACATGCACTTCAAGTGAGTGGCAAGATGCACATCCACCATCCTCGTTGATTGCGATTGAGAAACCCCTCCAACAACAGATGCACCAGGCAGGAAGGCTTGCATGAGGAATCAGAGCCTCCAACTGTGTAGGCGATGTAAGACAACCCCCACAGCTATATTGATTCAGTCATATTTCAATAATGTGAATCCGAGCCTCCGTCGGACGTTCCAAGGCACCAAGAGGCACGAAAATGCCGTATGCTACTGCTATTGGTTGTGTCGTGAAAGAGATAATGTAACTCTCCAGATTGTCGGGGTTAAGGACCATGCTACAGATCGTCTCACCCGGATTTTGGCATCATAGGTTGGTAAAATATTGGTCAGCCTTCTTCTCAACTTCCTGGGCATAGTTCGATATTCCCGCACGACCGGTGACGCCGTCCTCAGTGATGTAGTGATCGATCAAATCGTGTGACACCCACTCGAAGTACACGTTTTTGACAGTGACCAGAGAGTGGGGAACCTCCCTCACAGCTGAGCTGAAGTCTCCCCAAGCTTGCATAACCTCGCATGAATCGTTTTCCTCCTGACCTGGCGGTGCAAACGGGAGCACCTTCTCTTTCTCTGATAAAACGACAATCTTGGCTTTCGGAGACACGTACTTGACTGTCAGAACAGCAGGCAGAGAACCGACTTTGTTGCTAATCGCGGCTGTTTTGTCGATCAGATCCGCTCCGATGAGCACAACATCTATGTCCTTCGCTGCGATGCCAACACTTGCATCAGTGTGGATTATCAAGCGGGTCTTGGCCTTGGAATTGTTGGCACACGAAGCAATTGACTGTGCCATCTTGACACCCTCGAAGAGTGGTCGGGATTCAAGCACATGAACCTCCACAGGTCGCGAAGTATTTCCCATAACGTGAGTGATGGCCGAGGTGATAGTTGAGCTAGAGGAGAGGGTAAGGATCTTGAGTGGTCCGCCCCCCGATAGATGCCGCTCTATGAAAGTCTGGAACATCGCGCCAGTTCTTGAAGTGGTATTCTGTCGGTCGCGTGCGTAATCCCCTAAGGCTCTGACGATATTATCGATCGAGCTCTTATCTAGTGGGCCGCTGGGTGGTATTCCGTCTTGAACTATGTCCAAAGCCGATAGAACAACGTTCAAGATAGACGCGCCCATACTTTCCCGCCCGTTCTTCCACAGGTGCCATCCTGCAAACCTCATATTGTTCCACCACTGAACTTGATCAGTGGAATCGAGTTTCTTAATAACATCGATATAGGTATCGAGAGCCTTGGTAGCTAGCTGGCGCGCTCCGCTTTCGTGATCTTCCTGCAGAGCGACTAAGCCCCGGCCAAGCGTGTTGCCTGCCTCTTCGCCCAAGTCAACGTTGAACCACACCCTTCTAAGACTCTCTAGGATGCGCGGAACGCCCTCGAAGTCATCTGAGTCGTTGATTGCGTCTGGATCGAACCATTCGTACCCCTCATGCTCCCAGTCAATTTTGATGCCAGCCTCACCACGGCCACCGTCGCCCTCGGATTTGAGAATGAAACCGAAAGGGTTGACAGTCCACTCTCGCCCAATAGACTCATCAGCGAACGAGAATGGTTTGCCCTTCCGAAAAAGGCGTAAAGAGTCATGCGTAAGAGTTGTTTCCTCGGCAAGTTCCCTCCAGGCTGTGGCAAGAGGATCCGCGTCAGTGTCATCTACACTTCCAGAAATACCTGCATATTTGTGCCTTAGTATGTAAGCACGGGTTCACTGATAGGGTAATACGCTTTGCTTACTGATATGTGTTTACGTGACCGCTCCGGCGGAAGAGAGCGACCTGGGGTTTCTTGGCCTCACCGTCAGCGGGGAATCTGAAGACGAAGCTCGTCGCGACGTCTCTGTGTTTGAGAGGTGCCATTCGTGACGACAGACTGCAGATCTTGGACGGTCAAAGGTGACAACGCGAGATCAAGTGCATGCCGTGGGTCGTTTGGGAAGCGAAAAGATGAGACTTTGGGATGCTGAGTAGGATTTTCGTGGGTGAGACAATTGGTACCTTACCTTTCGCATGGGAACCCAAGGGAGGAAGGAAGATTGCGAGAATACCACATGCTTCATCACATGACTGTCACACGTCACTCTCTTCAATTACATCAAGACAGAAGCAACAATCATGAATTAAGTTACCAGGAATACCCTTGTCTCTCTTATTTCCATGTTTGAATCCGATCATATTCGTGGGGAATCCTAATCTGAACCACGCTTTGGCTGGTAGTTCGTTCGCCATTTACCATTAGAGGACATTTAATTGTCCATCATCAACACCTAAATCATCGTAACTGCATATACTAGATTCAAATGCCCCTTGGATAGTCACTCAAGTATCCATTAGAATAAAACCCCAGAAGAATCAACTTTGTTCTGTAATTAAACCCAATGTCAGTCGCTAACTTTTGTTGCTCACAGGGCGCCCAACTCCAACTCAAATGAGATACCCATTATTAGATTGCCAATCGACATCAATCCACGAAACCAACTCATTATATAATATGTGGCCTTGATCAACAAGGATAGGCTGCTGAAGTGCCTCTGATGTCAGCTTGTCCGACCATTGCTGTCCCATGTCAACATGTGTTCGATTTGCGATCGGATCGTATGTTGTCGTAGTCTGTGTCATGTTGACGGAACGTGTTGCAGTGCTCATGTCAACAGGGATAGGAAGACGCTGCACAAGAACGCGAAGATCCCGAAGTACTGTGGCACAGTCCCGACCGTAGTTGCTACCAACTCGACTCTCATCCTCGAACCTCCCAATCACAAAGTCGAGGTCAAGTGACCGAGCCTTTTCACTCCGAGAAGACGGGCACAGATCCTCTACCAGCTGCTGTAACATCAATACAATGGCAGCGTTGAAAATGAAGTGAAGGCCAGCTTGGAGCAGCTTGCGAGGATGGTTGACAAGTAGAATCTGTCGAGCGAGCTGAATATTGTGTTCTGCTGATGCTATGCATCGCTTCAGTAGAGGGAGTTGCGGATGTGAACTCAAGGAACATTGCCGCGAGACCAGCTTTTCTGCGAATGATTTCTTGACCAAGGCGAAGAAAACGGGGCGGATAGTCAAGATTATTAGCTAGGGGACATGTTAGCCTAACCCCAAAAGACATTGGGAAATGGAGAAATTACCTGGTTGTAGTGCATGTGAAGCAAGCAAGTGGCTGGGTCATCGCTCAACCCGTTGCTTGCGAGTTGCACCGTAGGTGGGAGTTTTAGGCACCACTCGTCGAGCATACTGATCTCCCCTTCGTGGCTTCTCACAGGTCTTGCGGCGTCTTCTAAGGGGGAAATGCGATATGTATTACACACTATATGGCATGATATCCGCGAAAGTTCGACATGAGCTTTGAGACCATCTGCTGGAGGCATAGACCTATCGAATGAAGTTAGTCAGAGCGAAGGAGCATATGAGGGGGATACCTACGGAGCATCGCAAGGAAGCGGTAACCGAATTGCGTCGTCCATGATGGTCGGGGGTCTCCCCATGAGGCAGCTTAAATAGCGATCCAATACATAAAGTGTCCAGAATACGCGTTTGCCACTCTCGTCAAGCCAGCCCCTGTGTGCGCCGTGCATGATGCTGATGTGCATAGCGTTGCTCACGCAGATATATGCGGCATCACGGCGATTCATCTCTATCAGGTAGAACCCCATCAATGTCAACACCGATACCTCGTTGGGCGTAAAGCGTGTAATGTCAAGCGGGTTCCCTAGGAGCATACGGGCCCGACTGAAGTAGTTCTCACTGAGATGAGGGTCTATAGAGATATCCTGGGGCGGCATGATCATAGCTTGAGATACAACAGCAAATGCTGTCTGATAGAAGGCCAAATGACGGCACTTGGCGAGACGCAAGTTTACCGAGTCTCGTTCCATGGAGGGGATCGTCGGTGCTGAAGAGAAATCCCCCCACCAGTAGATTCCTCCACTTGGCCATTGGCAGTTACCGTCTTGGATGAAATAACGAAGCTCGGATAGCATTGAGTCCATCTCTGGGGGTGTAGGAAACCATGTCGGGTCAACATCTCGATCATGCAAAGGTCGCGAGTCGTAGGTCTGGTAACGACCAAGACTTGACAAAAATGCACTTCCATCGGAACCTAGGCGCAGATTTTGATATGCGAGAGGCAGAACTGTAGTCATGAATTCCTTCAAATAGTCGAGGAAAGTTGCGCCACTCGTCTCACCCAGGAAACGAGCATAGCCGTCAGGGTCATGTAACAGACGACCTTCGGTTGAGACCAAGTTCTCTTCGTCATCCTGCCGATTTTGAGTCGTCGCCCCAGGATGTGATAGCTGGATAGAATGTGTTCGTGATAGTCCATAGCTGGGTTCCTGTATTCGAGTATCTGATAGCTGAGCTTGGAGATGAAGATGAGGCGGTTGTTGCTGGAATTGTCTATGTATACTGGGATATTGAAGCTGAGGAAGCGCAGGCGGTACTCGCCCGATATGCGCTGTTGCATCTATCGTTGGCGTTGTCTGTGCCGCTAGACTAATGGCCGATGATCCAATGCCATTGTTAGAGGCGGTCCAACCAAGCAAATCTGAAAGTTCTTGGCGGCTTGCAGAATCCGGGACGGCATTTGATACTGCTGCTGGGGCAGTGTCTCGAAGAACACGTTCATAGAGATCGACCTTGTGTTTCAAATGCTCGAGCTCTGAGCGCGTGATGCTCACCTTCTCAACCGGCAGAGGATATATGCAGTCGCGTGAAGAGGATTGGCATTGGCGACACGGGTGCTCACCAGAGCATCTGACTCTTCTCACATTGCAAGCATTGCACCTTTTCAGCGAGACGTGTGTTAGATAAAGACGTGAGCTTTTATGATGATATGATTGATAAGTCAGCGACTTGAGGGGGGGACCTCAGTCAAGCTTGACGTCTGCCGAAACGCAGGAATAATTGAGTATAATTGAAGTGGAATTGATACATCGATAGATGGTACATAAAAGAAGATGGATATTAACAAACCCATTGCAGGATATATCGATTATAGCTACAGTAGTGTGGTACTGTAGACGGGTAGACACATGGAAACTAATCAACTTACGCTGTAGCGACACGCTTGCGATGCTCGGGAGCAACCTTGTGCCGGCGGGGATTGACAGGAAGCCGTCGCGGAGTATAGGAGGCAGAGGCAGAAACAGAGACAGAAGCCCGAGGTCGAGCCGATTGTGGCCCAGTTGCATTCGTAGTCGCAGTTGGGCCTGAGTCGTCGGGCTGCTTCATGGCTTAGTCGTTCGTGAGTTTCCGTTTCCAAGAGGAAAACACTCGTCGTTTACTCTCAGAGACTGAGAACCAGTCAGCCCCTGCCTGCTAAGAACCTACCAAGAGTGCTGCTATCAGTGCTAGGTTAGCACTGTACCACTTTAGGGGCCGCAGCTCACAGAAGATTGCATTGGATGTCCCCCACCCGAAAGGATTCTCATACTCCTGTCCGAGCAAAGATGTTCAGCCGTTGGTGCGGAAATTTGGGAGGGAAGCCGGAATCAGTCAATCAATTATGGAGATTTCATGTCGCCAAAAATATCACCTCGACCTGGATCGCCTCGCTTGCGGCACGGTTCGTTGAACCCTGTAGACTATTTCGACTGCTGCGCTCCGCTCTGCTCTGCCTACGGCAATGGCCCGAGCAACAAGGCCTGCACAGACTTGACTCTGGTTTTTAAGTTCTATTCACGCTTTTTCCCTCCACAAAAAGACACTCTCAGACTTCTCGGTCGGTTGGCCCGCTGTGTGTATGTATTATCAATGTGCATGCTGACACATGGTTGATCTCCTTTGATAACTGCAACGCTAAGCCGAGGTAGTACTCTTTAAGCTGCATGGAATAAGACGGAACAACGTCGCTTGACAAGGGCTTGCAACCTTGTCAGCTTCATCTCGAGACTCGACCGTTGATTGCTTACACAAGCAAAACTCTTTACCTCCTGCACAAGACTCAATAGGGGAACTCGTTGAGTGTTAATAGTAGTAATGTTGTTGGGCTAGGACCTTGATGCATACCTACCATGCTTAGACCGTTTTATGCGTGCCAAAAAAAACGACGACCCTTGTTGTAAAAGACTTGGCATATTCTTTGCAGTTTCTTTACATTGCTAGTCTGGCCTGCATCAGTGGGCAACTATAGACCAGAATGGAAGAGAATATGTTTCTCAGCAAGTGGGTGTGTAGCCAAATGCTGGCTGGGATGACCAACCCGCCTTTGCATGGCATCTCAACAATGTGAAACCTTTACAGTGGTCTTTCCAAGATATGAAATAATGACTCAACACCAGCGAGTCAATTTCAAGTGAAAGCATGGGGGGCCTCGCTGTTGGCTGGAGCAAATTGTTAGAGGCCCCTTCAAGCACAAGCATGTCATGCGCTTCCATACAGTTCTCATAGCTCTGCCTAAAAGATGACATTGCCGGCCGGGCGATGCCCATCGTTATTGCCAATTCCAGAGGCTCACTCCGTTTGGTGTAACGGAAATACTACGTTTAACGGTCAATAACAATACTTGGTGCAGAGGTGGCCAAGACTATGAAGTCATCCCGAGTACTGAATCTTACGGCAACTATCCCACGAGGGAGTATCACTGGAAATCAAAAACACAAAACGGGCAGTCGGTGGACTGGAGTTCGTGAAATGGGTGACATGCAGTGTGATGCCGACCTATATCGGGGCGGTGTTAAGCCCTTGATATTAGATGCAGTACCCGAGAAGCGGCCCATAACAGTGCGTTGGAGATGAGGCAAATTGAATAAGCTTAAGGAGACATAACAAAATGAAGAGTTGCGACCTGTCAAGAATAGCCGCGATACTGAGATGTGACAATGGATGCATGGCACACAGAGAATGGAAATTGGAGATTGTAAATATTTTTTCAATGCCGTGGTGGAGGTCTAACAAAATCTACAGAACACCAAAAGAGATAACTGAAATCCAACTTTTGTCTGCTAATTCGCAGTATGTACTGTAAAAGATAACGACGATAATAAATAACAGAGGATATAGTAAATAAAAAATGACTAAAGCTGCAAGACTGCTCTTTTCAGTCCAATCAGCTATTTTCGCTGCCCTTGCAAACCCATTACAAACGTAGGTATCCATTCATTCGTGCTGTCATAACATTTATTGCTTGAAAATAGATTGAACAATCTCGCCTGAACGAGTGCCCAGGACGGAGAGGAGGGTGTCGCTCAGCTAGAAAGGAAATGTTAGCATCAGACTCATACCAAACAATTCACGGTGGATCACTTACCCCGTGAGTACCCTCGCAGCAGCCCTGCAGCCAGACGCCAGAGTCGTCGGCAACAGTGCCAGGGGAGAACTTGACTCGGTAATCCCTTCCGACGGCCAGCTTACGCTCGCCATCTTGTGTCTCGACGTTCCAGCCGTTGACACCCTTGGGGGACTCGTTGCGTCCTGATACGGTCTTGGGGAGCATTGTCCATGCGTCCTTGAGCATATCGACGTGAGCGCTTCGCTTGTAACCGGTAGCAGCAACAATCAGATCAACCTCGAACGTCTCCTGGTCGACGAAGCCATCGAGAGGACCATCGTTCACGCGTTGGACCTTGATCTCGAGAGCATCACCCTTGGTGTCAACGCTGGCGATCTCACGGCCAGCGAGAATTCTGTGGGGCCACTGTGTCTCATCGTCGCTGATCTCGCGCTTCTGGTCATACATCTTCTCGAAGAGGTGCTCAATGAGCTCCAGGCGAACGACACCGTAGTTGGTGGCGCGAGCCTCAGTCAAAAGAGTCTCACGAGCCTTGACAGATCGTGGCCACAGGTTGTCAATGTACTCGGGGTTGAAGATGGAGTTGACGCTGTACGTCATCGTCAGCAGAGGTTCCTATAATGAGCAACTGTGCACAACTTACAACGGAGAGTCATCACTGGGGCGCAGGAACTCCTGGCGCATGATGAGGTAGGTCTTGGAGTTGGGGTACAGGTTCTGGACGTTGTTGAAGATCTCGGCGGCACTCTGGCCAGCACCGATGACAGCAACGCGGTAAGGAGCGTTCTGCTTGGCTAGGATCTGGGGGGCGTAGTTGGCGAATTGAGAAGAGTGCAGGACACGAGGGTGCTTAGCAGGGAGGCTCTTGGGGAGCGAAGGCTGGCCACCAGCAGCAACAAGGACGTGACGGCTACGGAAAGATTGAACCTGGCCAGTCTTGCCATTGCGAGCCTGAACGGTAAAAGTCTTGACAGCACCGGCCTCCTTGCTCTCAGGGGAGATAGAGAGAACCTCGTTGTTGTAGCTCACAACATGGTCAAACCAAGAAGAGCACCAGCGAAGGTAGTCCTCGTATTCAGTGCGAGCAGGGAGGAAAGTGCTCAAGTTGGTAAAGTCAACGAGACGACCCTGGCGGTGGAGGTAGTTAAGGAAAGTAAACTCAGATCGGGGGTTGCGAAGAGTGGCCAGATCCTTGATGAAGGAGATTTGCATCTTGGCTCCAGGGAGTAGCATACCGGCGTGCCAAGCGAACTTGGTCTGCTTCTCCAGGAAAAGAACCTTGGGAGCTGCGCCATCAGGGCGAAGCTTCTTGCCCTCGGCGATGGCATCGTGAATAGCGACGGCTACAGCCAAAGATGCGGGGCCGAAGCCAGCACAGATGAGGTCAAACTCAGAATCCGCGGGAGCGGACTCGAGATAAGGAGATCTCTCCTTGTGAACTCGGGGTCCATGGCGGGCAGCAGGAGCAGCTCCGTTTCCGTTGCTGCTGCCGTTGACATGACCGTTGTGGCCGTTAGTAATACCGTTGGTGCCATTTGTACCGTTGTGGCCGTTGGTGGTACCGTTGGAGACCGGGGCCTCGGAGCCATTGAATGAAACCTCGCTGTGGGGTGACATGATGACTGATGGCTGTTGGAGAGGGGTATATGTCTAAAATTGTAATAGAATGCCTAAATGCAGGCCAAATTTTATAGCACAAACTTTGTGTCTATGAGACTCGGCGTATTGAAAGTCGTGACGTGTGAGATACCGGGAAGAGGTCCACCAAGTGAATGGGAGACTGTGAGAAATAAAACCGGTTTGCAGAAGCTCTTATTCCTTCTCTCGAATCAGGTATTACTCAATCTGGTCAATATGGTGCACAGATTGGAAAATTGATGCAGATGAGCTTCATATAATGGATGAAAGGTCGAATGAAGCTTCCAATGTCCGGATTGTGGTAGAGACAAAAGTGACACTATCAGGGTCTAAATCTGGAGAGATATGTTAAAGAGCTTTAGGTAGTACCACCGAGGCTTGGTAGAAGCTTCGTCAATGAAGATAGAAAGAACAGAAGAACGGAGTAGTTCCGAGAGACGGGGGAGATATGGCATTTTGTAGTTCAGACGGGGATGGGATCTACAAGCTATTTCTTCGGTTCCATGTTGCGTGCCATACCCTTATTCGGAGTCAAACTAAGCTACAGACCCTCAAAAGAAGCAAGCAAGAAAGTACAGTACATACAAGCTCACGGCGAAGCTGTAGTCGAGCGAGGTACACTGTATTACATGACGAGACGCCTGCTGGCGCCGGACACGCCTCATTAGGTACATGGAGGAGGCGGATACGAGTACATCGAGGTTCTCCATGGCTAATACAACCTCGTCAAGCTCGTACGTACATACTTGGGGAGGTACATTTGCGATGGAGCCATGATACATAAAAAAACCATCCATGATGGAGACACTACTATACTGAGCCGGGAAGAACACAACTAGCTAGCCCACTGGAGACTGGGCTTTTGCTCTCAGTGCCGGTCATCCTGGGCTGGGCTGGGCCGAGCACGGCGGCCAAGCCAAGACGTGGAGCCGTGGCTGCCAAGCAAGCAAAAAGCATAACGAATGGCAGAATGGAAGCCGGGTCAGGCCAGAAATACAGCAGAACGTGAATGAGAATGGTGACGGAATCCATTGCTGTTAACGTCAGTCAACGTGACTCTGGTTAGTAGGTAGTGAATGAGACTAGGACTGAGCCCAAACCTAGGCCCTGTAAAGGGTGGGATCGGGAAATGGTGGGGGGTGGGCTAAATGCCCTGCTGTAGAGAAAACACCAACCTTTTCGAGCTTTAGCTCGGAGGGGTCCTGTAAGCCATTTTGGGCTTCTATTTTGTTTTCGTGACTGTTTCAGTTTCTCTATTGAAGCTTTGCCTGTGTTGGACCCTCGTGAAGTGGGAGAACGAGCAAAGCACTCACATACCAAACCTGCGATATTCTCATCATGATTCTCAGGACTCATGTTGACCCTCGATCGACTGAAGCAGCGATCCTCATAAGAGTGTTCCAAAGACATAGACACAACATGGTTAGACTAAAGGATTGCCTCATAGAGGCCCCATCTGGGCTGGGTTCTGATGGTTGTGTCAAAACTTCAAAGGCTCTGTCAGCCGCTGCATGACGGGCGACACAATGCAATAAGACGACAGGCTAGGCCAGTCATCGGACTGCAAGGGATGGAAAATGGATGGAAAATGTCGCGCAGTCAATGGCTCTGTGGCCTAATCCTCCACGTCCGTGGCCGCGGCGTGCCTCATGGACCCTCCTCTTGGGACTTCATCAACGCCGTGAAGTTCCGTAGCGCATGAGTGAGCTTCGAGGCGCCGCTGCCCACTCATCATCTCCGACCAGTATCACACTGGCTTGCGGGTCTAACGAGAGCTTCCCAACTAGCCAACCCGTCACAAGCCCCCAGCGTGGAGGGACCGTCCAGGGATGCGTGGCGGCGTGGGTTGAGTCCGGCACTCGAGGTTGAATGAGGAAACGATGAGCATCAAATGGGCAGAGAAAAAGACCATGAGCAAGGGTCGAAGCATGTTAACAGGATACCCATACTCGTGGTGAAGCTCAAGCAAAGTTTGTTTTTAGTTTATTGACGGACGATGATGATCGGTCTTGGAACCTTCCTATACGGACGAAAGCCGCAAAAGCTTAGGCCTTTCGCGAAGGGCGATCGTTGTATGTTGACATCTTTAAATCGAGAGTGTGATATGTATGTCAATTCCTCGGCTTGAAAAGTTCCCTAGTTAGACTTCATTACGAGTCTCCGGACTCGAACTACTCTTTGACCCATGTTCTCCTCCGAACCTGCGACTTCTACAATCTTCTACCCGGTGTTTTTCTTCAGCTTCATCTCTACAGGCGGGGTGTTTATGGTCACTTGCGTCTCAAGGCGGTGGCAGGTGGAAGTGGAGGTTCCTGAATTACGAACAAACAAACAAGGATCCCCAGTAAAGAAGCGTAAGTATGGACGAATATGATGCGACGTCGGCGATGATCTTTGGTAAAAGATCAGATAAGATAGACATGGTAAAACAGCGAGCAAGCTTGGCGAACTCTGCAAAGGTTGACGCCGCTGAGCAAGGATCAGACGGCCTTACTACTGGAAATATGCTTGCCATCCCAGCCGGCGTTACAAAAGGTGGAAGCAGCCGCAGTTCAAAATCCAGTTCATTGCTTGCTAACTGGGCCGATGCAGACCCTTGAAGGCGCTACGCATTTTTGTTCCGTGGGAGCGTGGCATGGGTTCGAAACGTCCAGTCTCGCCTGGGCCGATGACGGCTTTCTGCAGCTCCGCCACCCAAGGTCTTTCACACCGTTCAGACACGACGTCAATCCATGGGTTGGTTGGGGGCAGAGAAAAACTTGACAAGCACAGGCACAGGAACGCACAGAGTGCGGCGAAGAACGGCTTTGGTTTTACGGCGCCTCGCAATGTGGTTCGACGAAAAGGGGGGACAGTCCCGCAGAGAAGATGGGAGGGGGTTGGCAAAATGCTGATGATTGGAGTGTTGATGGGCGGCGAATATCTTGGGCTCCATTGTGGAGATGAGGGAATTATCTGATGATCTGATAAACCGGATCTGATAAGATCTAATTAGCCAGCTTACAGTAGCGTCGCGCACCAAGCTCGAGTTGACTGGTTACCGACCTCCGAGCAGCCCAGGGGTCTTTTAGCACCAGATGGCCCCTGGTGCTTGTGCTCGCAACCTAACCCCTGCAACAATTCTGCTGTGTTTTTTCTTCTTGGGGACAGGTACCGGTCGAATGAGCCCGAGCAAGCGGAGGGCAGTTGTGAATGGAAGAAAAATTTTCTTCTCTGGTGAACAGAAGCTTATCCCTGTTGGAACAAGGCACAGGTTTCTTGACCTATAAGCGCACGCTCTCGGCGTTGAATCTCCATCGATTGATGAGCTGTCTAGAGCTGCATTTACTAGCAGGACCCTACGCCTCTGGGAGATAATCGGGCTAGCGGGTAATGATTTTGCAGAGGCCCATCGATTGACTGATTGATTAGATGCAAATGCGCCGGAGAAGGTTTCTCAGACCGATAACGGTGCGTTCCGATATAATCCATACAGCAAGGATACGCCAGCATCGATGTTGCAATGACAGAAATCATGGAGAGCAGATATGCAGCCATGGGACGACACGACTCTGGGAATACCCGTAGTATGGCTCGATATGATCGGCAAAACCGTAAGATGATGCCAATTGCGGGTGACGATGTTGCTTTTTCTTCGTCCTGTTGGACCCCTGTTTTCGTGACACTTTTCCGTGCTGTGATCTAGAACACCAAGCCAACGTTCCAGCAGTACCTGGTCCCCGGGGCGCAAGAAGACTTCTGACAATGAATCAAGCTGCTAAAAATATTTAGTCTAAGATCTTCTAAATC